>PVKP010020748.1:20554-40357 GCA_004027715.1 Plecturocebus donacophilus
TTTTTTTTTTTTTTTTGGACGGAGGTTAACTCTTGTTGTCCAGGCTGGCATGCAAGGGTGCATTCTTGGCTCAGCACAACCTCCACCTCCTGGGTTCAAGCTATTCTCCTGCCTCAGCCTCCCGAGTAGCTGAGATTACAGGCGCGTGCCACCATGTCTGGCTAATTTTTTGTACTTTTAGTAGAAATGGGGTTTCACCATGTTAGCCAGGCTGGTCTCTAACTCCTGACCTCAGGTGATCCGCCCCCCCTCGGACCCCTAAAGTGCTGAGATTACAGGTGTGAGCCACCTTGCCTGGCCCTCATTTTTTTTTTTTATCTTGCCCAAATTCCTACCTAAGGGGTCCAGGGAGTCATGTCCTATAAACCATAAATTTTTATCAGATTGGTCTTATTTTGCCCTGTATATCGTGACTTATTTTCCAGTCTGACTCAGGCATAACAAGGAAGAAAATCAAAATATTTTACCAAAAAACATGTTTCTCTGCCTTATCTTGAAATAGCCCTGCAAATCCATCCTTTGTGAAAAAGATTCACATTCTATAGAGAATCTCCTTTTCCTTTTGTTTTCCTTTTTTCCTTTCTAGATCCAGGAGATAATCAACTAAGAGCCAGGCACTCTTTTAGGTCCAATAAGAAACGTTTTACAATCTGCTCTCCCTGAAGTCTGCTATCTGAGAGATTCCTCTGCACAATAAAACTTGGTCTCCACAATATTTTACCTTAACTTGAACATTTCCTTTTTGTTGATCTCAGGTCTTCAGATAAACTCAACCAATTTTCAACCAGAAAATGTTTAAATTTACTTATACCCTGGAAGCTCCTGCTTTGAGTTGTCCCACCTTTCTGAACGAAACCAATGCATTTCTTAAAAGTATTTGATTGATGTCTCATGCCTCCCTAAAATATATAAAATCAAACTGTGCCCCAACCACCTTGGGCACATGTTCTCAGGACCTCCTGAGGGCTGTGTCATGAGCCATGCTCACTCATATTTGGCTCAGAATAAATCTCTTCTAATATTTTAGAGGTTTACTCTTTTCATCAACATAAGTGTATTAAATTTAAGAATAAATTAATAAATGTATTAAAATTAAGAGATAATTTATAAAGAGATTTAAATTTTGATTTTAATTAAGCTTAAATTTTAATTAAGCTTAAACAATACTGAAATACATGATATTTAACTTAATTAGGCAAAAATTATTTGTATAAAGGCAAAAAAGGCTGCTCAGATTCTATTCTTTCAGTTCAGAACCAGCACCCATCCTTCTCTAAGAAATCCTAATAGAAACCATATCCCCTATTAGAAAAGTTGATTCTAATTTCTGCTACAGAACTCTGAAAAGTAGCTTAGCTCATAATGATTATTCAACCAACCTAATTAGTGTAAAATGTAAGAGGTTGACACATGCACTCTTTATTCCCTATAAATTAAAAACGAATCTCTAATGTCATTAATTGCAGGTTTTCATCCTGTTGACAAAGTTAGCAGTTGCTGTGCCTACTAATCTGCATTATTTTTGTAGCAAAAGCAAAGTTTCTTAAAAATTGTGAGTTTAACATTCTTAAAAATTATGAATAGAGCTGGGCGTGGTGGCTCACTCCTGTAATCCGAGCACACTGGGAGGCTAAGGTGGGTAGATGACAAGGTCAGGAGTTCAAGACCAGCCTGGCCAAAATGGTGAAACCCCGCTCTACTAAAAAAAAAAAAAAATTAGCCAGGCATTTTGGTGAGTGCCTATAATCCCAGATACTCAGGAGGCTGAGGCAGAACTGCTTGAATCCGAGAGGCAGAGGTTGCAGTGAGCCCAAATCATGCCAACGTACTCCAGCCTGGGCGACAGAGTAAGACCCCGTCTCCAAAAAAAACAACAACCGTGAATTGTGAAAAAATAATTTGGAATGACAACAAGGGAAAACCAAATTCATGTATTTTCTTTTTTTTTTTCACTTAAAATTCATTGAATTAAGTGGTCAATGCCAAATAGTAATTTAAATTAAATATTTAAGATAACACTAGAAATTATAAAAACATAAGGAAATGATACAAGATATTTTTGGTGCCGCTTTGACAGCTGGAGACCTCCTTGGCCTGTGATGCTTCTGCCCAGGGCCTTGCGGGGCTCCAGGCTCACCGAAGAAGGTACCCTGCCTACTCAGTAGGCAGGCTGCGCCTTGCTTGCACTCCTGCCTGGATCCTGTGCTTGCCATGGGATCCGTGCTCAACCTGCGCTGGGCGAGGGTTGCCACTACCTGCTTCTGTCTTGGGCACCAGTGTCTGGACAAGGGGAACATGGTGGTGCCTGAAAAACTTGGAGATGCCAGCAACCTTGGAGCCACAAAGTGGGCTGTCTGCAGCTTGGTGGATGGAGGCGTGTTAATGGCTCATTCAGCCTTGTTGCCCCACTCGGCCTATAGCTCCTGGGTGGCATGCTGCTGCTTTCCACTGTGTGGGGTGGTGACCCTGCACCAGAGGAGGGTGAAGGGCTACAGTGTTATAGCCTTTTTGTACCCATGTTTGGCAGGTCCCAAGTTCTTGTCCTGCATCCAAGAGGAATGGGGTTACGCTGACAACCAGAGGGTGAGTGGAGCAGGGAGTTTCATTGTGTGACAGAACAGTTTTCAGTGGAGAGGTGAACCGAAGGAGGCAGCCCTCTACCTGAAGCTAGGTAGCTCCCCCATCAAGTGTGGCTGAGCGTGGGGCTTTCACAGGCCCAGAACTGCGGTGGTGTGTGCCATAAGTAGCACTAGAAAAGGCAACATTCAATTGCTTAAATTGAATTTAAACAGTTATTCAGAAAGAACCAGTCAGGAAAGAGCGAGTAAACAGGAATAGAAATTTTCACTCTGGGTCACAGGCTTCATCTGGTACCAACAACCCAGTTTTCAGGCATCAGGCTGTTTCTGGTTTGAAGGTGGAGTTTCACCCAGGGACCTGATCCTGTCTGCCTAAGATCTGTCTGCCGCCTGCCCCTATCATAAAGATGTGTTCTCGGTTTTCCTAAGATAGTGGACTTCCTAAGAGACTAAATCTTAGTCTCTCTGCAAATCCTATGAAAAGTCATACAGATCAATAAAGATATAATATGTTTGTTATAAAGATAACAAATATAACCAAAAATAACCCATACCTTCATCATAACAAAAAGGTGAGAATACTATTTATTTTACATGACCTGGAAGTACATAAACAAACAACAAATTCCAGCAGAGCTCATTTTAGAGCTCTTACTATAAGCCCGATGAAGCAGGAGGAGGTTGAAGGGAAGGTAGACAGTTTTAGGTCTGAAGAGACTGAAAAAAGGAGAAGGGAGCAGGAAGCCTAAGAGGATAATACAAAAAATTAAAACAAGTTAAAAATATGACTAAAGCGGCACAGAGACATTTTCCCAATTTCCCTCACCTATGAGATAGATAAAAATTCAAAATGTGATCATTCTCCTTTCTGTGAGGCTATGAAACCTTAAGTAGTATCCTATATTGCTAGTGTCAGGGCAAAATGGTGCTTTTATTTCTTTGAGATGCAGTCTCACTCTGTCACCCAGGCTGGAGTGCAGTGGCATGATCTTGGCTCACTGCAACCTCCGCCTCCCAGGTTCAAGTGATTCTCTTGCCTCGGCCTCCAGAGTAGCTGGGATTAAGGCACGTGCCACCACACCCGGCTAATTTTTGTATTTTTAGTAGAGATGGGGCTTCACCATGTTCCTCAGACTGGTCTCAATCTCCTGACCTCAGGCAATCCACCTGCCTTGGCCTCCCCAAAAATGGTGTGGTATATATTTTATGTAAGGTATTCTGGCAATATTTACCAAAACTGCCAATTGACCCAGCAGTCATACTTCTGAAAACATACCCCATAAATACACCTGCATGTGCACAAAGTGATAAGTTTTTAAGCTAGATCAGTGATTCTACATAGAGTGAGAAGGACTTATCTTGCCTTCCTTCATGAGATATTTGGCAATGACTGGTGACATTTTGGTTGTCATAATCAGGGGGAGAGGGTGTTATTGGCATGTACTGGGTAGCTGCCAGGCATGCTTCTGTATATCCTACAATGCACAGTACAGATCACCACAGCAAAAAAGTATATGGTCCCATTTATCAACAGATCTGAATTTGAGAAACCTTGATACAGATCAATCATTTTATTTACATGATAAACTACGTTAGTTTCTACAATTCGTATCTTCTGTTTTCCTTTTCAATTTTAGGAACATTTTTGCAGTTCTAGTCAGCATTTATAGTTTAGGTTTGTTCTTCCTTGATTTCTATGTGATGACAATGAATTTAGATGTGTACAAATATATAGTGAGTTAAATATTTGAATTTTTACAACATCTTAAGGCAAAAAACACGTCCAACTGCCAAAGCAGAAGCAATTGCAACCATACTTTTGCTGTCCCTTACTTAGCTTTTCATAACCCTGCCCTAAAAATCTAATTTAGAGCTTTGAAAGCAGTAAAATGTAATTATATTTTTATTAGATACACAAACTATAATTATATTATAGTTTTCTTCTGTAAATATTCTAAAATTTGCCTTTAGAGGGTTCTTTAACACAAATGCTAGCTAAAGTGACAACTGCTTGAAGCAAAGAGGTTATGAACCACCACTGGAAAATTGTGAGAGCTGCAAGACTTACACATGTGATCACTGTGCGTGAAGCTCAACATTTTTTCAAATGTTAATTAAAATCAGCCAATCAACACATAAAACATCAGAAAAGGTCCGGACATGGTGGCTCACACCTGTAATCCCAGCACTTTGGGAGGCCGAGGCAGGCGGATCACCTGAGGTTAGGAGTTCGAGACCAGCCCGGCCACCATGGTGAAACCCTGTCTCTACAAAAGTACAAAAATTAGCTGGGCATGATGGCAGGTGCCTGTAATCCCAGCTACTTGGGAGGCTGAGGTGGAAGAATCTCCTGAACCTGGGAGGTGGAGGTTGCAGTGAGCTGAGATCCTGCCATTACAATCCAGCATGGGCCAGAGAGCAAGAGTTCATCTAAAAAAAAAAAAATCAGAAAAGTACAAGCTGCCTTATGCAAGAACTATAGTGTGATAACTATCATACAAAGTTTACATTTACTTCTCAATAATGTACATACATGTCATATTGGAAAAACTTTTAAGATTCTGTTCTCCCAAAATGGATTGTACAAATGCTTATTTTTAGGAGATAATGTTCCCCTTCCAGCTCTATATAAAAGTAGTTTGAAATAGAGAAAACCTCCATTTTTTTTTTTTTTAAATGCAGGGTCTTACTCTGTCACCTAGACTGGAGTGCAGTTGTGCGACCTCAGCTCACCGCAACCTCCACCTCCCAGGCTCAAGAGATTCTCCTGCCTCAGCCTCCTGAGTAGCTGGGATTACAGGCATGCATTACCATACCTGGCTAATTTTTGTATTTTTAGTAGAGACGGGGTTTCACCATGTTGGCCAGGCTGGTCTCGAACTCCTGACCTTAAATAATCCACCTGCCTCAGCCTCCCAAAGTTCTAGGATTACGAGTGTGAGCCACCACTCCTGGCCAAGAAAACCTCCATTTTTAAAAGTCAAACATTCCTTCCTTTTCTTTCTCCTCTCCTTTCTTAATCTTTCCACTCCCCTTCAGCCTAATATCCTCATCATATACACTAATCTATACTCAGAGATGTAAATACCATATGTAGTTGAGATATGCAGTATTTCTACTTAACTACCAAAGCCTTTATGGAAATGGCAGTGTCCAAATAAACCTTAAAAAATGAGAAACTAATTTTAGTTTCAGAAGCTTTTAACCTTCTGTAGGGATCTTCCAGTATGGCTATAATACTTTTGATTATAAGAATATCCATTGGTACAAAATGAAGATGTAATTAGCAGCTGGGTATGAAGCGGTTGAGACAAATAGGAATTATATGAATGTATTGTATGTAGTATATGTATCCCCCTTGTCTGGAATTCAAATATATCAGATATGAGAACCTAAGTGAGAGGGACATAATCAGTTTTGACAAAAATCATGATACACTGACATTCCACATTGTGTTTTAAAGCTGATCTGTTATATTTTATTTGGAAAATTATACTCCCAAGTAAGAAATATGCTTTTTGTTATGTTCCTAACTTGGAGATAATCTGTACTAGTCTTCTTAAGTAAATGGATTCATAAGAGCTAAGTCAGTCAATTATTATCCACTTGTTAAATATTTTACAATAGATATAGCTGACAGCTTTAAGAGCATAAATTCAGGTTTTTAAGACAAGTTTTTAAATAAATATAGTGTCTAATAATATACATTTTAATTTCAAAGTTATAAGTCAACAGCTCTTAGTAATACTGTAACAAATCTTATATTATTAGTGAAATTTTCTGTTCTTTTTTAGCAAATCTTTAGAAAAACACTTGACTTTAGAAAATCAATATATATTTAACTTCAGTTATATTTGAACAGGTATGTAAATATTTACTAACCTCTGTTTTGTTTTTTCTTCTTATATTATATAACAGTTACCACTGACCTGCCTTCTCAAAGCACCTCCCATTTTCTATTGTCTCTCTTTCTCTGATGATTTTCATGAACCTCTAAGATCTGTGGATTCCACCTCAGTTGAACTTTCTAGCTACAGTGAAACTGATTAATACGGAATACATAATTTTGTTTCCATGGCCAACATCTAAACATACTTTAAGGACATAACATTTTTCTTTCATTTATATTTAAATTTTCATTTATTTATTCATTGAGCAAATATTGAGGGCTTTCATTGAAATGAAAGGTCCAGTTCTTGTCCCCACAGAGCTTTTAATCAAGGGGAAGGAATTGACAATAAACTGCCAATGCCGCAATAGTTTTAAAATTTACACTGTGCTAACTTCCACCATGGAAAACTGTAGGAGGCCATGAGAGCATAGGTCCTGGGAACCTGACTACTAAGGATTCCAGAGGAAGAGAACAACACATGCAAATGAAGGGTGAGCAAAGTTTAGCTGAATATAGAGAAGGAGAAAGCTTTGTCTGCTCACCAGAGCAGCCAGTGGAAATTGTTCATGGTAAACAGTAAATGGGCCCATTTGAGGAAGAATGTATGTGGGTGGAGCGGAGGGAGTGGGAGAAGCTTGTCAATAAACAAAATGGGCAAAGTAGGCAAGGGTGAGACCATGTAAGGTATGGTGAGGATTTGGGATTGATCTGTTTATTTATTTATTTATTTATTTATTGAGCCAGAGTTTTGCTCTTGTTGCCCAGGCTGGAGTGCAATGGCACAATCTCAACTCACTGCAATCTCTGCCTCCCAGGTTCAAATGATTCTCCTGCCTCAGCCTCCCGAGTAGCTGGGACTACAGGCATATACCACTATGCCCATCTAATTTTGTATTTTTAGTAGAGACAGGGTTTCTCCATGTTGGTCAGGCTAGTCTCATACTCCTGAACTCAGGTGATCAGCCCACCTTGGCCTCCCAAAGTGCTGGGATTACAGGTCTTACCCACAGTGCCGGGCCAAGGATTTGAGACTTATAATAATCAGAGACAACTCTATGTTTTATGAATGGAAGTTATGTTCTTTTTTAATGGTAAATTGATTGAAAGGGGATTAGGAAAGAAGTTAATGAAACTTCTGCAGTAGTTCAGGCCAAGTGATGGCTTGCCTAAGGGTGAGAGGAAGATGTAGATTAAGATCAAGAAATGACTTGCTAGTGTAAATTGAAAGCTATATGAACAGTCATGAATGTCAACTAGAATTACTGAGCTTATCACTTCAGTATTGAATACATTCCCTTAACAAATATACATAATATTTTAATCAATTTTCAGAAGTTGCAGAGGAGTTTTTTGGTCTAAAGTAAGAAAGATTGAAAGAATCACAGAGAAAATAATGTCACTAAACAATAATGATAAAGATCATTTGGATGTGGCAGTGATGATATTGAACAAAAAAGCATGTCTTTCATTGAAAGTTTATCCTTGAGGGACAACAGGGTGTAGGGAGTTGGGGAGAGATAGCATGGGGAGAAATGCCAGATATAGATGATGGAGAGGAAGGCAGCAAATCACACTGCCATGTGTGTACCTATGCAACAATCTTTCATGTTCTTCACATGTACCCCAAAACCTAAAATGCAATAAAAATAAATAAATAAAATAAAATAAAATAAAAATATATATATAATATAAAAAAAAGAAAGTTTATCCTTGCATACTTACTATTCAACTTAATCTCAGAATCACAGGGCCAACAAATCATGTGATGAAAGCTATATTGACCAAGAACTCCTGTTACTTTGGTAAATTTCCTCAGGGTAATGATTGAGTTTTAATTAATATATCAGATATCAATAACTTTTAAAAACAGAATGTTTGATAAAATATGGTAAATAATTAAAAACCATTAAATTATGACAAATTATTTACAAATTAATATACATTTTAATATGTAATACACTTCATAGAAAACTCAGGAAAAATGTCTCAATGATAAAGAAATGAATTTCAAAGTATAATGAAAATTGTTATCCATATTCTTTCTCTAAATTGCTGCAGTTTTCTCTGATTTAATAACAATTATATACATCTGATTGGCAGGAGAACATAATAAACATAAGAAATTAATGCAGTCACTGAAGACAAATTTTAAATATAATAAAGTTGGTAAGGTAGTCAAGGAAAATAGAAGATGATGCATAAACTACCAGAAGCTATTATCTTGAAACATCTAATTTTAAAAATGCCATCTGCACACTCATTATTTTTATAAATGGCATGTTTTTGAAGGGGTATTTCATTTACATGTTTTTGCTTCACTTTCATAAGATTATTTAACAGATCAACATTTTGATTAGCTTAAAATAACTTCATTTTACTCTTATATAATAGCAAGAACAGTAAGCAACGAAATGAAAATTGAGGGAGGAAAACAAGTATACATTTGGTGCTCTTCTTATCTGCTTTCTTTTAAACAAAATATTATAAATTTTTTTAAAAGTGACTTTCTGAAACATAAATATTTTATCTGAGCTTCAGCAATTAGCATTCAATTTCAGACAAATCTAAAATTTAGATACTATGGTTTTGCACCATCTTTTTTTTTCTTTTTTGTAATTCTGATAAAACCTACTGAAGGACATTGAGAGAATTATAAACATCAATTGTCAGTGACTGAAGATCAAAAATGGGCCCTGTAGTATATCACTATCACATAATATCCAACTAGAGCTTTAAATTATAATAATTGTAATATCTAACACTTGTAGAACACTCACTGAGAAATGGGCACTTTATAAGGATTACATATTCATTTACACATTTAATCCTCAAAAATATCCTATAAAATGAATACTATTATCATGTCAACATTACAGTTGAAGAAACTGAGTTTACAGTGAGGTAAAGTAATTTTCTTAAGGACCCACAGAGACTGAATGAAAGAACCCAAGCTTTCTGACTTTAAACTTTACATCCCAGGATATCAGGCCTGTCATATGATACAAGGAGGTACAATTAGCATCACGGTCTGGAAGTATGCAGTACATTACCTGTGCATAGGAAAATGGTGGACCTTAGAGTCAGAGGTAAGATGAAGAGGAGCCAGTGGTGGAGATAAAGAAGAAGCAACCAGTGAGATAGTAAATTAATGAGGCTAGTCATGAAAATCAAGAGCAGAAAGTGCTTCAACTTGGTCAAGTGGTAAATGTTGCTGATGGGTTGAGTAAGCTTAGAATACAAATCTCACTATTGTATCATGCCTACTGGACAAAGTTGGAAGCCATGTCAAGGGAAGTCTTACTAGAGTGAGAACAGAAGACTTGATGGAGTGAGTTGATTAGAAAAACAAAGTGAAAAGGAGCAGAACAAAGGTTCAAGGATAGCAGGCCTATGTGGAGTCACAGGAGGACCAATGACAGTTTCCTCAATAACTATTTGTGGTGACAGACCAAAGCCAACATGAGAGATTATATACAACATGCAAACAAAATACAGCAAGATGACTGGCTAGAGTGAAATGAGATCAGTGTGACACATGAATCAGCAAATCAGGCACAAAAAAGAAAACAAGTTAATCAAAGAACAATGGCCTCAAGCTACAAAGCACCTGAAAAAAAAAGAAGAGTAAAGAATCTGATGTGACCTTAAACAATAAACTACTCCTATGGAGACAGTTCCATAGAGAAAGAAATTGAAATAATTTCCAGAGAGGCACAAGGAACCTGGACCAAGAGTTACTTAGGAAGAAAAAAATGCAAGTATAGGGAAAATTCTGATTACAATTATTTGGAATGTTGTACAAGCAATGAGGCAAAACAGAATCTCAATATACAAAGAAAATAATATTTTAATAGAGCAATATTAACAGGTTTAAATAGTACAAAGGCATAAATAAAACATGTTGGAGTGATGTCCTTTGAACAGCTAGAACAGAGTCTGTGGTTTGTTAATTCCAGCATCTCTGGGACTGAGCATATCTGGCAGCAAAAATGTACACTAGATTGTTGTTGAATGATAAAGACATAAAGTGATCAATCTTTGTTAATTCAGTGGTGTATAAGATGAGTGTGTGTGAAGAGAGAGCACAGGAGTCTTGATATTTTTATTTAATAAGGCTTGATAATTTTATTGGACTGAGGGAAAGAAGACAATGACAATAAAAGGAGGCTGATAGGAAGAGAATGGTGGAGATTCTTATCTCCTCCTTATCAGGTTTATGTAGAGGAGCCTGTTTATTCACAAGAAGGAAAAAGTATAAAGGAAAAAAATCCCAGTTTCAATCTGCCTCCTCAGTCTCCCCACTCATGATTTGCCAGAGGAAGAAAACCAACATAACTGATAGTGAATTTGGGTGAAGAGCTAGAAGAGAAGCAGAGGAGCGACTCTTTTCTTTCTTTCTCAAAGTCTTGAATCCAGGATTCACACTTTCTCTTCCCCCTGCATACGTAAGTTATCCATCCCAGCAGGAAATTTACAACTTGCCAGTTTGAGTGAATGCATTCAATATTCGTGAAAAATTTGCATGCAGTAGGCTCCTTGTGTCCAGAGGTCTAGGCCACTGTCCATTTCATCTTTAGAAATAATTAACAGGACATTTTTATTTCCATCTGCCTTATTTCTATGTCTACTTCTTAGCTGATTTTAAATTCAGATGAGGTATGATTAATCATCACTCCTTAATCTCTATCAGAGTCCAAGCCACAGAGAACAGTGCTTCAATTTCTACCACAAGGGATTTAGGAGACACCAGGAAATACAAAATGGCAGGAACAACACAAATCTTTTGGGCACTCTTTAATGTGCTGTGTAAACTATGATTGAATCACATACAAAGGGAAAACAGCTGGTTGCCTTTGCATATAGCAAATAATAAAATTGTACTCGGAATTGTGATTAGACTTGTCTCATCATAAAAACATAAGTGGAAGACAGGGAGAATTAACATAGAGTGGAGGCAAGTTGGTAACACCCTGTCAAGGAAAAGAACCAAGTTATCATCAAATACCTTTAAGAAGACCAAAAAAGGAGAGGTCAGCTGATTCAATCAAATATTCAGGTACCATATAGACAGAGAAAAATGCTGAAGTCGAGAGGAACTGATAAAATCCACTTCTGTCTGGCAGCAAAAAAATTTAAGGAGAACACAAAATAACATTTACAAATTGAAGTGTCTGTAGCCAAAAAATGGATGAGCTTGTTGAGTTTGGTAGTACTAAGCAGAGAAAAAAAGTATTTTAGTGGGAATAATGGGTGATGATAAGCCTGCAAGCCTTCCACATAGTTATTTTCCTTTTTTTTTTTTTTTAAGAGACGGGGTTTCACCATGTTGACCAGGATGGTCTCGATCTCTTGACCTCGTGATTTGCCCGCCTCAGCCTCCCAGAGTGCTGGGATTACAGGTATGAGCTACCGTGCCTGACCATCACATAGTTATTTTCAATATTAGATATTGTTTATGAAAAAAGTTAATGAAACAGTAAAATTAAAGTCATATCAAAAAGTACATTTTCAAGAAATATTTGAGAGATTTTTTTTTTACTAATATGCCTTTCAAATTTTTCAAAATTATATTGGCAGCTTTCATGTAGATCTTGATCATCCAGGGGAAAGGGTTGTTGTTTTTTTTTTTCAGGTAATATCTTTAATCAAGTCCTATTATCACATTTCTAATTTCTTTAGTTTAAAACGTGACAAGAGTGTCAAGTAGTAAATAGTGAGAACATATTAAAATATTGGCCATATACAACATTTCATTATACCTTCCTTTGTACGTAGAATCATTTTTGTTTATTAAGATAGATTTCAAATAGACATAAATTTTGAACACAATCTCCATTAAGTTTTGACATTGAAACTTAACCATTAAACTTCGATGAGGTGTAGAAAGATTACACAAAACAGTCTTTTCATATCTGAATGAGACTGGACATTTCTGATGTACCATCAATTTGCTTGCTTATTAAAATTTTGTTTTTTTATGAAATACTTAAGAAATTTATTTTAGTCCTGCAATTTGGCAGCTAAGTGTTATACATTTGAATTCTGAGGTTAATCCACTATATTATCTTTGTCACTGATGTGCCTGTTAATCAGTTTTTGCTATAAATGGAAGAAAGGCCTACAGGGTTTAATTTAATAAACATTTTATTTTAAAAGTTTTCTCTAATGGTTTTACTAAAGCAAATTATGTACCTAAGTTATAATAGCATTTCCAAGAGAAATGGAATTGGTTTCCATCTGTCCAATTTTAAGTTGAACAAATAATTTAATAATTTAAACAGTAATTGAGGGAGTTGGCAATAAAATAGTCTACTCTTTCTATGTGAATATATTTCAATTTTATTTATAAATTTAAGCCGTGTAATTTTATCTAGTTTGTAATTAAAAATTAAACTTTACTCAAAGGGAAATAGCAACTATTAAAAATAGCGTAATTAAAAATTAATTGTATTTCCTAAGAATAAAAATAATTATCTTGCAAAATGCGTATTTGTGTGAGATCTGAAACATTTTTGTGTAATTCCTAAAAACCTATGGGATGTAGTTGAATGCATATAACCAATACTTATTTCATAATTCTCCATGTTTAAGGAAAAAATACCCAGGCGCGGTGGCGCGTGCCTGTAGTCCCAGCTACTCAGGAGGCTGAAGTGGGAGGATCGCTTGAGCCCAGGAGTTCTGGGCTGTGGTGCACTATGCCAATCGGGTGTCCTCACTAAGTTTGGCATCAATATGGTGACCTCCCGGGAGCAGGGGACCACCAGGTTGCCTAAGGAGGGATGAACCAGCCCATTTCCAAAACTGAGCAGGTCAAAACTCCCATGCTGATCAGTAGTGGGATTGTGCCTGTGGATAGCCACTGCACTCCAGCCTGGGCAACAGAGTGAGACCCTGTCTCTAAAAAAAGAAGAAGAAAAGAAAAAAAATTACTTTTATCTCATCTAGTGAAGGTGAAAGGGGAATTATTCTGGCAATTTTTTATTCATTTACTTAAGAAATATTTAATAGTTCCTGAATATCTACCACATGTACTGTTAATACCACTGTTTGCAAGCAACAGCACTCCACTTTGAACAATACTGGAAGATAGTCTGGATTTTAAGAAGTGAATGAAAGGGCTCAGTAATTATGATGGAGCCAGATGTTTAACTTGATGAGTAGGCAGATAAAGCCAGCCTGCAAGGGAAAAAAAAATGAAGAAAACATGCAGAGAAAAGTGACTAAAAGACCCCCTAGCTTTACATTTTACAGCTTCAGTTCCTGTATTCTGACTACAGAAGCTGTGAGGGAAAGGACTCGTAGCCCAACCCTGATCAAGTACCCACTTGGAAAAATTAGCAGTGAGCAAGGGGACAGATAATTGAAGGAATATTATAAGAACGTGTGGCTGATGGTAGTAGTGTCCAGAAAAATAGAATGGGAGGGGGTGTACAAAGTAGCCTAGACAGCCCATCCCATTGATACCTACCATATTGGAAAAGCAAATGACAGATGTGTAGAAGTAGCTAGTTGTTCCAATTAATTAAATTATGGCTAGAGACCGAGGATATAGGCTAAATCACATATAATCAACAATAGTTGACCATGTTTGCGTTTAAAACTGGCTACTTAATGTATTACAACCTAATACTTCATTCAGGAAGTAATGGAAAAAGGGGAAAGTGACAGAATGAAACTGAGTAGAATATCCAAAAAGGCAAAAGTGAAGTGGGAGCAACTTGTGCTGATTGGCCACTCTATGACAGACATTATACCTTAAACAGCAGTCCTTTGACAACTGTTATGGTTTTAACACTTTGCTTTTTTTTTTTTTTTTTTTGATCTTACAGTGTTTAAAAGACAAAGCAACTGGACAGGTGTTAGGTCGGGTTACAATATGAAAAACTCAGCTGCTACCTACACTCTCACCCCTATGCTGTTTCTATGTTTATACTACCTGATAGCCCATCCAAAGGCATCTGTATTTGCCATTATTACCTGCATATTCTTGGAAGGATGGATTGAGGAGGTTAGCAGTTACAAAGACAGTGCCGTGGCCCGTGCAAGAGATGATAGGATAGTTAAAAGTTAAAAAGAGGATCCTTTCTAAAAGATGAGCCTGGGCCCATAACCAATCTTTTCTACTTTCATGTTGTTTGACCTTGATGAAGGTCATCTTTACAAATAACCTTCCTTTTGTCCAAAATCTAAATACACTACTTGCCACAAAGGCGTTCTGAAAAGATAAAATGAGATAATGGTCTAATTATTATAACACATAAATCTCTTACAATTCCTGGAACATAGCACACGCTCAGTAAATTGGCATAGATATCCATAGGTTCTAATCTGGGGGAAAGGGCATGGTAGAGCTTCACTTTCAGCAGTTTGGGCCATATGACTGAGTTCTGATGAATAGAATGTAAGTAGAAATTACGTGTGCAACTTCAGGTCATGGCTTTAAAAGGAACTAGCTTGCTCTCCACTGTAGGTGTTACTATGGAATCGAAAATTTAGAGGAAGGCAACTTAGGGGATGCTGGGGCAACAAACGGTAAAGAAGCCAAGTCTTTGGATAATATAAAGGACATAGGCACTACACTTCTTGAACTACCTACAAGTACAGGTTTTCATGTGAAAGAAAAATGAGCCAGTCTTGTTTGTCATTGTTACTTGGTCACTGTTAAAACAACTGAAGTGCATTCCTTACTAATATGTACAAGGAATCAGATGGTTTTCTCTTTAGAAATTACTTCCACCACTCAAATATGAGTGGAAGCATGGGAGTTTATATGCCTAATTGACTATGATGTAGCACCATCTCAGTGGTAATGGATTGTGATGGGAGAGGAAGAACTATCCATATTACTTCAACAATTTCTTGAATTATTAAAAATGTGCATTTTTTATTTAAGCAATAGAAATGTCCACTATTATATTAAAACTATTTTATTGTACTCTGTTGTAACTCCCTCAGTTATATGTTGTTTATGTTCTTTTACCACTGAAATAATTAGATCAGAGACAAAGCTAATAAAATTGGGATCAAAGTTAAATAGAAACATAGATATGGATGAAGCAAACTGGAGAAGATGTTTTGTTCTTGGAAGAAATTGAATGCTTAAATTTGTCATCAACTTGGTCTTTAAATAATATGTAAATATACATTGTTTTCCCCTTAAATTTAATGAAATACTGCCATAGCAATTTCCCTTTCAACATGTATTAGTCTCATTCCCCTTTAGTTCATCTGGAGGTCAGCTGAGAAACAAAGTCTGCATGATTGGGATTTCATTTCGCAGACCGTCATATTAACTTTTTTGAAAAAATGTGACTCTAAATGTCACAGGAACTATGAGGGCCCAAGTGCACTGTATGAAATTCAAATCAAGACGGTTTTTTCTTTCTGTACTCATGGGATATTTCAGTCCTTAGCAAATTCATCTTCTGACAAATTTGGTCCCAAAATTTGAATCCTAAAGCTGAAGCTGTTTAAATCAAATCTTTTTCATTATTATTAGCATCTATCTATAGCTAAAAAACACATACTGCTTGCTGAGAACTGTATCTCCAAAAATCATTTCACGTAAAAGAGGGAGAGAGATTGCCTTGCCATTATGTTAGCATTTTAACTTTTATTTACATTGTAATTGGTATTGTACAAAACATAGGAATTGTAATATTAAACCTGACTTTCTAGTAGGCATCAAATACATCTAAAAGTAATGATTGACACAAAGATGAATAATTCTTTTACTACTAGGGTCAAAACATTTCATTACCAAAATGCTTGCCTAAAAAGATAAAATGCCTCAAATCAATATTTATATATATGTTCAAAACCACAAAATATATGTGTGCAATCCATGGATTGTTCAAAATGTGCTTCCTTTTGGCTGGTGACTTTATTTCAAGTAAAACTCTGATGTGGTGTTATGATAAACACACACACACTAAGCCATGCACACAAGGGTTAAGACAAATTATGGACAGAAATGTAGTTATAATTGGCTGGGTGCGGTGGCTCGAGCCTGCAATCCCAGCACTTTGGGAGGCCGGGGCAGGCAGATCACCTGAGGTCGGGAGTTCGAGACCTGCCTGACCAACATAGAGAAGCCCCATCTCAAATAAAAAATACAAAATTAGCGGGGTGTGGCGGCGCATGCCTGTAATCCCAGCTACTCGGGACGCTGAGGCAGGAGAATTGTTTGAACCCGGGAGGCGGAGGTTGCAGTGAACCGAGATCGTGTCACTGCACTCTAGCCTGGGCAACAAGAGTGAAACTCCATCTCAAAAAAAAAAAAAAAAAGGAAATATAGTTATAATTAAGCATTAATCAGACTGCACTTATACCCATTTCTTTGCAATCGCGAGCCACATAGCACTAGATAATGACCGTTTGCTTGCCTATTTTTCCTACAGACAGGATATCTGACATTAGAATCATAAAGCTTTTGTTTAAGAATTGTTAACGCGTTTTTCAGATCTTGATTTCCAGCAAAAGAGCTGATGCCAACCAGTTTGAAGACTCCCACAGAGGAACAAAATCAGCACGAGAATACAGTTTGTTCATCTCCCTGTCCCATGACTTCACCCTGCATGGTTCAACCAATCAATGATCCATACACTTTAGCCCACTCCAAAATCCTTAAAAACTCTAGCCCCAAATTCACTGAGGAGACAGTTTTGAAGTTTCTTCCTGTCTCCTCAAACAGTGGCCCCATTTTTAAACATCTTTCTTTCCTGTCACCCAGTGTCTCAGTGTATTGACTTGCCCTATGCATCAGGCAATGGATCTATTACAGCCACTTACATACATACACAGATAGATAGATAGATAGATAGATAGATAGATAGATAGATAGATAGATAGATTGATTGATTTTGTCCATGATCCCATAGTCCTTTTACAATCTTTCAGTATAATGGTGGGTTTGTCAGGCCTTAAAGGGAAAGCCTCAGAAAACAAATTCTGACCTCCTGTCCTCCTTTCACCTGACCCAAGGCAGGACTCTAATCTTCCCTTGCCTTTCTGATTGTGGGTCCTAAGACACTCACTCCATAGAGCATCCCAACCCATTTCCTTCCTGGAGGAAGGAATGCTGATGTCATGAAACTTCCAAAAAACTGGTTTCAGAGAGCATCTCGATAGCTGAATGTGTGAAGTTTCCTGGAGGGTGGAAGGCCTGGGAAGAACAAGGAAGCTCTGCACACCTTTCCCACATACCTTACCCTACACATCTCTTCTTCTCTATCCTTTGTAATATTCTTCATAATAAACTGGTAAGTGTGTTTCCCTGAGTTGTGTGAGCCCCTGTAGCAAATTAATTGACCCCAAAGAGGAGGTTATGGGAACCCCAACTTGAAGCTAGTGGATTAGAAATTCCAGAGGCCTGAACTTACCACTGGTATCTGATGTGAGGAGAGCAGTTTTGGGGACCGAGTCCCCAACCTGTGGAATCTGACACCATCACCAGATAGATAGTATCAGTATTGAATTGGAGGACACCCAGTTGATGTCCATTGCGACTGATTTCTTGTTTGCTGGTGGGGAAAAAAATCTCCACATATTTGGGGGTTACAGAAGTTTTCTGCATTGATTATTGTTGTCATTTTGATGTGAGAGCAGAGAAAAAAAAATCAATATTTTGAAAAATAAAATAATTTTTTTTTTTTGAGACAGAGTTTTGCTCTGTCGCCAGGCACCAGGCTGGAGTTAGCCGCCAAATTTACAAGTAAAATCCTGTTATTTAGATACAATGTATTCTTTATGCTTGATTACAAAAAATATTTGGACATTTTATCTAATTCACTTCAAATTTTCTATTTATTTAAAGAAAAAGCATTTTATCTAAAGTTCTGTTTCTAAAATTAAAGCTGCAACACATGGTCTCAGTCACTGCTTAAACTAAAAAAAAATCACAAAAAGACAGTAAGGAAGAAATTAAAGTCAGCTGGTAGTGGAAACTGTGGTTATCATAGGTTTTTCTCTTCACTGTCAACAGAATCACACTCTGTGTCTCATAAATCCATAAATAACTTTAATTATCGTCATTTGGGAATGTAACAATGATTAAAGACAACAAATGTAAGAGTTGAGCATTTGCTGAGACCTACTCAAATAATATATTGAATAAAAAATAAATGGTCAATCAGCACTTTGCAACTCAAGAAAACTGAGTTTTTAATATTTTTAAAAAGTATTCATGACAGTGGTTCTCTTACCCCTTAGCATCTTCATTACAATTATCTGAACTCCTTTTTAGACATACTGCACGATCTGTCAATTGTGAGACAAGATTCCAAAAATATTTACTAGTCGATGTGACATCTACTTTATTTCTACCTAATTACTGGAGAGAAATACTTCCAGTTAGTTTGACTGTTAGTGTATATGATCTTGATATATCTGAAAATAAACTGTCATGAAATACAAAACTTCCTGGCATACAGTATCTTGTCATTCCCTCTGGTGTTTATAAATAAATAAATGATCAAACAAATATTTAAAAATAAATGTATATTGATATGTCAAGATCAAAAGAAAAAGAAATGTATGAGTATATACAAATATATAAACACACACTGCCAAAAAAGTGATTGCTAACCTGTTAAGGAATATGTAAAGATGAGAGATATGACTAGCAAATAATACACAAAAAGACACTACTACAGAGAAAACATCAGAAAGATATGGACTCTATTTAAAAAGACTAAATAGATATATAGGAAATCTGCTCCATGAATATAATTACATGGGATTCAACTGGTGACTGTGGACATGTGAATTTGCTCATTGTGGCCACAAAAAGCTCTGTAAGAATTTTACAAAAATCAATGTGACACTGTAACAAATATTTTCTATATGTTTGTGTTTTACACTATGTTTTCTATTGAAATAATTCTTAAAGTAATTACTCAAATGCACCTTAACAATGTATATATAAACATATTTAGTAAAAAATATTTTTTTTAGAATGAAAAGAATAAAAGAGAGAAAGAAAGAGGAAGAGATTTTAGAAAAAGAGAGAAAAGGAGAAAGAAAGAAACAGCAAAAGGAAGAAAAAAATGAAAGAGAGAAAGAAAGAGGAAGAGATTTTAGAAAAGGAGAGAGAAACAGCAAAAGAAAGAAAGAAAAGAAAAAAAAAGAATAAAAGAGAAAGAAAGAGGGAGAGAGAATGGGATTCTTGTTTTATTGCCCAGGCTAGAATACAGTCTAAAAATGGGTATTAAAAACCTCTTTTATGCCAATAATTGTGCTTAACAATGGAGACAGGAAGGAATAGGGGATGAAAATAACAAATAAGCAGACAACCAATATTTTATTTAAACCTGTGAAATGCTATGCAATTGC
>PVKP010020749.1:0-40253 GCA_004027715.1 Plecturocebus donacophilus
CTCAAAAAAAAAAAAAAGAAGAAGAAAAGAAAGAAAGAAAAGAGGCTCACAGTTCTGCAGATGTACAGGAAGCATGGCTTGGAAGGTCCCAGGAAACTTAAAATTATGGTGGAAGGCAAAATGGAAAGAGTAAGATCTGACACAAGCAGAGCAGGAAGAAGAGAGCAAAGGTAAAGGTGTTATACACTTTTAAGGAACCAGATCTTATGATAACTCATTTACTATCAGGAGAACATCAAGGGTGAAATCCACCCCCATAATACAATCACCTACCACCATGCCCCTGCTCCAACACTGGGGGTTACAATTCAACATGAGATTTGTGCAGGGACACATATTCAAACCATATCAAATGTGTAAAGAAAATGTGGTATATGCATACAGTGAAATAGTATTCAGCCAAAAAAATAAGAAAATCCTGTCACATGTGACAATTTAAATTTTTTCTAATCATTGCTCTCCTCCCTCTCTCCTCTCAAGTAGGCCCCAGTGCCTTTTTCCCCCTCTTTGTATCCATGTATTCTCATCATTTAGCTCTCACTTATAAGTGAGAATATGTTGTATTTGGTTTTCTGTTCCTGTGTTAATTTGCTTAGAATAATAACCCCCAGCTCCATCCACGTTGCTGCAGAGGACATGATCTTGTTCTTTTTTATGGCTGTGCATTATTACAGAATGTATATGTGCCAAACTTTCTTCATCCAGTCTACCACTGATGGGCATTTAGGATGATTCCATATCTTTGCCATTGTGAACAGTGCTTCAAGGACCATATGCATACATGTGTCTTTATGGTAGAATGATTTCTATTCCTTTGGGTATTTACCCAATAATGGCTTTGCTGGGTTGAATGGTAATTCTATTTTCTTTGAGGAATTACCATACCAATTTCCACAGTGGCTAAGCTAATTTACATTCCGATTAGCATTGTATCAGCAGTCCCTTTTCTCTACAACTTGGTCCATATTTTTGTTTGTTTGTGTGTTTGTTTGTTTTTTGAGATGGTGTCTTGTTCTGTTGCCCAGGCTGGAGTGCAATGTGCTATCTTTGCTCACTGCAACTTCTGCCTCTGGGGTTCAGGCAATTCTCTGCCTCAGCCTTCTGAGTAGCTGGGACTACAGGCATGTGCCACCATGCTTGGCTAATTTTTGTATTTTTAATAGAGTTGGGGTTTCACCATCTTGGCCAGGCTGGTCTTGAACTCCTGACCTTGTGATCCACCCTCCTTGGCCTCCCAAAGTGCTGGGATTACAGGCATGAGCCCCAGGTCTGGCCTTGTACAATATTTTTTGAGTTTTTAGTAATAGGCATTCTGACTGGTGTGAGATAGTATCTCATTGTAGTTTGGAAATGCATTTCTCTAATGATTAGCTTATGCTGAGTACTCCTTTCACATGCTTGTTGGCCACATGTATGTCTTCTTTTGAAATGTGTCTGCTCATATCCATTGCCCACTTTTTGATGGGGTTGTGTGTTTTTTGCTCGTAAATTTGTTTAAGTTCCATACAGATTCTGATTATTAGACATTTGTCAGGTGTATAGTTTATGAATATTTTCTCTCATTTTATACACTGTCTATTTACTCTGTTGATTATTTGTTTTGCTGTTCAGATGCCTTTAGTTTTATTAGGTCTCATTTGTCAGTTTTTGTTTTCATTGCAATTGCTTTTGGTATCTTCATCATAAAATCTTTGCAGGTGTTATGTACAGAATGGCATCTCCTAGGTTATCTTCCAGAGGTTTTACAGTTTTATGTTTTATATTTAACTCTTCAATCCATCTTGAGTTGGTTTTTGTATATGGTATAAGGATGGGGTCCAGTTTCAATCATCTGCATATGGCTAGCTAGTAATCACAGCACCTTTTATTGAATAGAGTCCTTTAGCCATTGTTTACTTTTGTCAGTTTTGTCGAAGATCAGATAATTGTTGGTGTGAAGCATTATTTCTGGGCTCTCTATACTGTTTGATTGGTCTATATGTCTTTTTTCATACAGTAACATGCTGTTTTGGTTGCTGTAGCCTTGTAGTATAGTTTGAGGTTGGGTAGTGTGGTGTTTTCAGCTTTCTTCCTTTTGCCTAGCATTGATTTGGCTATTCAGGTTCTTTTTTGGTTCTACATGAATTTTAAAATAATTTTCTCTAATTCTATGGAGAATGTCATTGGCAGTCTGAAAGAAATAACATCAAATCTTTATATTACTTTGAGCAATATGTCCATGTTGACAGTATTGATTCTTTCTATCCATCATCATGGAATGTTTTTCCATTTGTTTGTCATTTCTTATTTCTGTAAGCAGTGTTTTGCAATTCTCACTGTAGTGAGTTTTAACCTCCCTAATTAGCTATATACCTGGATATTTTTTGTGACACTTGTGACTAGGATTATATTTCTGATTTGGTTCTCAGCTTGGATATTGTTGGTGTGTAGGAATGCTACTAATTTTTGTACATTGATTGTGTATTCTGGAATTTTGCTGAGGTTGTTTATCAGATCAAGGAGTTTTTGAGCAGGGACTAAGAACTCTTCCCCAACCCAGTCTATAAGGTCAGCATCATCCTGAAACCGAAACCCGACAGAGACACAACAACAACAAAAAGAAAATTCAGGCAATACCCCATGATGAACATAGATGCAAAAATCCTTGATGAAATATTGGCAAATTGAATCTAGCAGAATATCACAAAGCTAACCACCATGATCATGTAGTTTTTATCACTGGGATGCAATGTTGGTTCAACATATACCAATCTATAAATATGATTCATCACATAAAAACTAGAAACAAAAACCATATGCTTATCTCAATAGATGCAGAAAAGGCTTTTGATCAAATTAAACATCACTTCATGTTAAAAATAAACTAGGCACTGAAGAAACATACTTCAAAACAGTAAGAGCCATCTATGAAAAACTCACATTGAGCAGCATACTGAATGGCCAAAATCTTGACACATTCCCCTTGAAAACTAGAATGAGACAAGGATGCACTCCTTTATCACTCCTATTCAAAATAGTACTGGAGGTCCTAGCCAGAGTAATCAGGCAGAAGAAAGAAAGTAAAGGCATCCAAATAGAAAAAAATATCATACAATCTCTGTTAGCAGATGACATGATTCTGAGACTTGGAATTTTGTAGACTGATTTCTTTCATTTTATTCTTCTATTTAAAAATTGTTTTAGCTATTTTAGACCCTTTGTCTTTCCAGGTAAATTTTATAATAACATTTCTATATCTATGAAAATATTGCTGGAATTTTGATAAGAATTGCTGAGGTCCATCCCACAGACCCCAGTTGTATGATGGATGGATACATAATGTACTCAGACACTGATATTCAGTGAAAGGGTGGACAAAGGGGCCAGGCCACTGACTGAAAGAGTTGTAGCAGCCATGGGGACCCTGACTTTCTGGCCCTCCTGGCATTTATTCAGCACACATTCAATGACAAAGGCATTGAGTCAAAACTCCTAGTAGCTAATTAACCTGGTCACCCTCTTCCTGAGACAGCCATCCTGCCCGAAAATGATCATAGGTTAGTTTTTGAACCACATGAGTAAACAAGTTTTTTAGATAAACTTTCCTACATTCCTATGTTGTTTGCTTTTCTACTATCAACTCAAGATAAAGAGGATTAGACTGCGTTCAGCCAAATTTTTACTGAAGCTATGCAAGAAGGTTTGTGACTATTTCCTATAACTATCTTTATAAATTTTCCTCTACAACTTTTCCCAACTTCCTGACTGAGTTCCCACATCTCCCCCTTTTCTGTTTTTTGCGTTTGGCTTTATTGATTGAAGAGTACAGATGTGTGCAGCAACAGGTCTGTCAGTCAAAGTGGTCATTGCTCTTGTTCCAGCTTTGCATCCTAGAATTAGCAAATAACATAAGACAAATATGAATATAATTAGCAACATTTTTTCCAGTCAAAGAGTGACCTGTGGTGTTACTTGGCACCTCAGTTTACCGTATGCCATTACTGAAGGACATCACTGGAGTATGTTGATTTCTTCTAGCCAAGCATTTGCACTATTAGAGGTTGGGAAGACAGTGTCTGCCCAAGTAACAGGTGGAAAAATGATGGATTAGAAGATGGGCTCTATAGAGTGTAGAAGGTACAGGTTGCAGAAAAAGTGAGATCATAAAAAGGGTCAATACCCTACATGAATTGCAATGTACAACAGAGAGCATAGCAAGGAACAAATTATCTGAAGTGAACGGTGTCTCTGCCCAGAGCAGGATTGGTTCAGCCTCCTGAGCTGTCTTCTTCAGCAGCTCCCAAGTAATGTCTGGGGTTTGTGTTGTCTGCAGAAGCCACATTGTCCAGGGCTGAGAGTTCTGTAGGGTCTTTCCTGGGCTAGCTCAAGTTTTTTCTTCTTTCCATCCTTTGATGAGGATGTAGTCTCCAGGACGGTACTAGCGTACTGGAAATTCCAGTCATGGTGTCTGTGCTAAGATACCTTTTATAACCTTTGTTAAAGAGCAGGTTAGTGCTTTAAGAAAAACCTGTTGTGTTTTATATTAATGTCTAGGTTACAGAAAAACTGGATGATACCTCTTTAAATTTAGCCAATGTGTTTACACACAATTTCTTTTACAATTATCATTTTGAAACTTGTTTAGGGTTTTGAAACAAAAATTATACAACTTTTTTGCATAAATTCATTTTTATAACATTTTTCATGACTTTCACAGACAATTTTCCACATGCCTTAACTTTCTTTGTCTTATAACCTTCCTTACTAAAAGTGCATTCTCATCTCTGTAACTTTCTTAATATTTCTTTCTCTTCTTCCTACTTTATCCCTCTACTTTGTCTTACTTTTTGTGTCCCTCTCTGATCTCTGTGTCTTCCAGTCTCTTAATCATTCTTTCGCTCTGTTTCTCTCTAATCTTTCTGTTTCTGTCTGATCTCAGAAGCTAAGCAGGGTCAGTCCTGGTTAGTACTTGGATGGGAGACTGCCTGGGACTACTGAGTGCTGTAGGATCAGTTTCTTCATTTCTGGTACCGAGTTGGGTCCTAGCCATTCCATGTTAAGGTTTGATGCATTGTGCTGGAGTCCAAGGAGGACCCGAGGGGATGTGAACAGAAGGGTATCCTCTTCTCCATGTTAGCAAATCATTTGACCCACACCATACATTACTGTTTACATCCTTTCATAAAGTGGGGTTTTATGTCTTTAGAGATTTTAACAACATGCTTTTCTATAGCTGATTGAAATTTGTCATCTAAATTTTAACAACTAAGGGTAAATAAGGCTTGTGCTAGTAGTGTTACAGCGTCTTTATCCATACTTCCTCTTTTTTGTTTTTTGAGCATATTTTTTTAGGATGGAGTGGACACGTTCTACTATGGCCTGTTCCTGGGGGTTGTATGGGACACCTGTGGAATGTCAGATTTTTCATATGTGACAAAAGTGTTGAAATTGTTAGCTGGCATAAGCTGGACCATTATCAGTTTTAATTTTTGTGGGTCACCCCATAAATACAAAAGTTGAAAGAAGATGTTTAATCACATATCGAGTGGGCTCTCCAGGAAGAGCATGTGCACTAATTAGATGAGTGTTGGTATCAATGGATACATGTACAATCTTAGTTTTCCAAATTCCAGGATGTGTGTAACATCTGCCATAATTGATTAGGTTCTAGTTCTCTAAGGTTAATACCTGTTGAAGGAGACATGCATATGAGCTGGCAATCTGGGCATTGAGGGATAATTTGTTTAGCCAGTCTCTGGTAACCTGAAATTGTTTACATAAATTTCTCCAATTTTGGTGGAAAAATTGATGTAGTTGGGTGGCTCTGTGAAGTAGTGATGTCATAACTTGTAGTTCTGCTTGCTCATTGCCATAAGCCAATGGGCCAGGCAGTGAGCTGTGGGCTTGAATATGTTTGATAAAAATAGGATGTGTGCATTAATCTAGAAATTGCTGAAGTCAAAAGAAAAGTGCATACAGGGTGGGTTAAAGTGTAGATTTTGAGGGCTGTTCCAAGGTTCTGCAATAAATAAACACATTAAGCAGAGTCTCTAACAATGTTAACGGGCTGAGTGGCAAAAAAAAAATTTGAAGGCCAATATCAGGGCCCCCATCTCAGCTCTCTGAGTGCTAGTAAACCCAGATTGAAAGAGAAAATTATGTCTCCACCACACTGCCACTTTTCCATGTTTACCTGAACTATCAGTAAACCACGTTAAAGCTTAGGTATGGGAGAATGAAATATTTTTTGTAGGTAAGATGACAGAGGTACAAGACAGAACAGAAGGAGTTTATCAGCAGTAAGGGCATTCTTTATTTGACGTGTAATTTGAGACTGCTATTTGTAGATCTAACAATAGGGGCAAAACTGCTTTGAATTGCTTTTTACTTAAAGGAATCCTGATGATATCAGGATCGTATGCTAGCAACTGATTGCATTGTCTGCAACTCAAATACATGACTTTACTAATTAACGGAATATAGGGAGATAGTGTTTTAGTTCTGGTATGTGAGCAAAAACCCATTCTAGAAAGTGCAATCCTGGGGTCATCTGTCCTTTAAGTCAGTAACAATTATAGGCCAATCTTGAGGAACTGCTAAAGGGAAAGGGAAGCCCTGTTGAAGGGGTCCATAGGCTATAGATTAGCATTAATAGCACATAAGTCATGCAAAAGCCTCCATTTGCCAGTCTTTTTGGGAATGCTGAAAATGGGAGAATTTCAAGGTTAGATGGTTCTGTATGGCTGGTTAGATAGGTCTATATGGCTGACTTTTAATTATTCTTCAATTAATTAATGTGCTCTTTGTAATTTCTCTCCCTTCAGAAGCTATTGTTCTACCTAAAGAGGATTTTAAGAGCGCTACATTAGAGGTAGGGGAGGAATAACAGTTGCCATTATTCGAATTTAAACTTAACTTAAATTTTAGCAAAGAATTAAAATTTGGGATGTTGCTTGTGTACAAGGAACACATGAAATTTTACTGTGGGCTACCCTTGGAACCAGAGGCAGCAGTGCGAGCCCTGGGGTGGTGGCTGCTCTGCACCCACCCAGGCACTGCTCTTTATCTGCACCACTCGCTCCTCCCACCACAGGTGGGTGCTGCCAGCCTGGGTGGCATGAGTTTTGCCACCTACAAGCCCTTCCCTCCACCCACCACCCACCACCCGCTTGGCTGTGTGGCTTTAGCCTCTAATGCCTTTTACTATCTCTTTATAAACATATATCTGATTGCCTTGTTGATCTTACATCACTGAGCAGGCGAAAAGCTCCCGTTCTAATGCTGCTTGCTTAAGGCAGGGTCCCATAGCTGTATATCCCTTGACTTTTTTCTATTTGTTTGAGGAGGGGTTCAGGCAAAACCTCCATTTCCTCTTTGTTATTTTGGCCCAGTGATAATAAAGTAGGTGACAGTTCTCCCTCCTTCCCCTGTTTCAGCTCTTCTGTGTATAATGGGACCAGGAACACTCTCACTAAAGCCCATAGTGCTAGAGACAATACTGGGACTCCTTGCCCTTGTGTATAATGCTATTTAAGATTTATCCCCATCTTAAAACCTTCTCAGCTCTACCTGTGGTTTGAAAACTGTTTATCTCTTATGATGAATCTTCATTCTTCTGTGTATTACATGAGCTGTGATCACAAAGCCTACTCCTACCCGCAACTTCCTGGGAGTTAGGAGTTACTATCTAATGGAACCACACACGCTGCCAGACTTCTACAGGTCCTTGACAAGCAGGAGCACACATTTACTTTATTAGGGGGTTAATATTGGTTTTCTTCATTGTGATGGCCAAAAAAAGTCACTTTCAGTTTTGGTGCATCCTTTCCCATGTATAATTATCTAAAGACCTCTCCACCTACTCTATTCACAATATTTTCCATCCATCTTTTTCAATATATTCAGTTGTACTACATATTTTATATGTAAAAGAGTTTTAAAGGTACTATAAAGTTCTTAACACAATCATTGGTAGAAAGTACTTAGTAAAGATCACATATCACCATAATTGTTCTATATTATCATTTTATAATAATGCTTAATAAAAATGTTCTATATTAGTTAAAGATATAACTATAATTTATTGACTATGAAGTAAAACAGTATTTTAATAAAACAGAGGTTAAGTAACAGTGGCAGAAAAAATGCATTTAACCCCAAGACCCCATGTTTAATTTCTCCTGCAGTCACAAAATTTTAATTGAGTGTTCCTTATTTATAAATCTTTTTTATCATCATCTCCTTTCTCTCAGTAATATTTATGCATGATTATTAGAATATGAAGGTACTACTACAAGACAGTTGGACATTTATAAATCTGATTCCCTCTCTATCTCCTCCACTGCTTTCTGAAAAGAGACCAAGTGTGGTTCATTCAGTTCTCCAGGGCTAAGTGTGCAAAGTTCACCTAATATGTGTTGACTTTTCCCCCAAACCAGTGACCCTCTGGCATGGAAGTTGAACTTTGTTTCCTTTGCCTGAGAACATGTGGAAATAGTGTGACTGCGGCACTCTGAAAAGGGAGGAGAAATCACCGAAGGTGAACCAAAGAATCTTTATAAATGGAACTGTTTATTTAACTGAAACAAAACTGAAGTATTGGACTCCAACTATACTATACAAACACAATTTTTTTCCTTCTTTGTGAATAATGAAAGACAATAAGAAAATACAAGAGCTTCATATAATAAAAAGTAAATGTCATATGTATTCTCACTCATAGAGTCATGCAAAAGAAGACAGAATTGTTAAACATTACAGTGTATTTTCATCACCAAGAAGTGAGCACACTGTGATCTAATAGATACAATTTCATAAATAATGCCTTAATTGACTATGAATTTCAGGGTTTGTCTTGACTGTTGTCAAGACATTGGAAATATACTTATCATTTTGACTTAGAATATTCATAACAATTCTATGCCCAATCATTTCTTGATATTTTAATTTAGATAAAATTATGATATTATAACAATATCTGAAGAACAACCCCAAGTTGGGTTAAAAGTGTGAATAAAGAGGGTTATAATGCAGCATTACTCTAAATCCATAATTATACATGCTCATTGAATTCACCATTTCTTACATTTTTCTGTGTCTTCTCTCTCTCCACAAAATTTTACTTATAATTTCACATAGGCACAGCACAATCATATCTAATTTCTCCATTAGTTAACCAACAAGAAAATGAAGATCAACTGTCCTGTACTATATTACATATTGAAGATACAAATTATAAAATAAGTCAAGATATTAAGATCCTATTTTTAAACAGCTTCCAATCTTATTAGGGTAAACAAAGCATAGAGGCGTACAAAATTTACTGGGACAATGTGTAATCAAATGACAGAGCTTGGGGTACTGATGTGATTTTGTGGACCATTCCATAAGATGAAATCATTGCACAATGAATATAGCTATATAATGGCACAGCTCTTGATGACCCTTTATGGTGCTACATATTTGATGTCTTTGTAATTCCTAAATTCATCTAATCTCTTTTTCATATTTTATTATCTGTCTTATCCTCTTGCCCTATTGTCTCATTACTTTCTGATAAAGATGAAGAAGCATAAAAGAGCAGAGCAGAAGACTCTCAAGATCAGGGCATTTGTTTGGACAGTGACCTACTAAAAACATACCTTGTAACTATTGTGTGTCAGGCACTGCACAAGGCATGTTACTTATTTTATCTCATTAAATCCTTAACATTGCCATGCAAGAAACCGTGCTATTATTAAGATCCCCTAATAGATGAGTGAACTGGAGTTAAGAAAGTTTTTATAAGTTGTTTCAGGTTATACACAGAGAATATCTGACTCTGGGCCTATGCTCAGTTGCTTCACAGAAAAAGCCACACTCAGATTGCTAAGGTTGGGCAGGGACAGGGGATAAAATGGAAACTACAGGGGAAAATCTAGAGGCCTGTAGTGCAAATATCTCAGTATGCAAAAAACAAGAGGTGTTTTAGGTTACAATTTCTGGTAGAGAAACTCATTTTATAAATTAAAGTTTTTTCCTCCAGAAAATGAGAAGCATATTGCCATAACTGATTAAAACACAAGATAACCAGTTGTGGATTGTGAATCACCAGCATCAAGTAATACAAACTAGAGAACACAATTGAGAAGCATACTGTTTCTTTCCATAACTTTATTTTCCTTTTCCATATACTCCTTATATAGATAATGTTAATTCTTTGCTATGGGTTGTGGTTAGCAAATCAGTATAGATTTATATGTTATAGTTCTGGAAACACTACTTTTGATTGAGGAGTAAGGTAGAGAAAATTGGTACCTTGATTTTAAAGCCAGAACAACTCGATGTTTTCTTCTGTTTTCTAAATTTTATTGATGTAGGATTGTATTTGGATATCTTATTATATTTATTGACCACATGGATCTTTAGAAATGCAAAATTAATTAATAATTTTGTGATGATGCACAGCTTTGGAAATGCAGGAGAAACTCCACCTATTTTAGTGAGAGATAATCAAGGCTGGTGCTGCAAATTAAAACCATCTGGCCAGTAAGGGAGGAACACTTTTTCAACCTCAATTTTTCTGGACTGCTAGGTAGACTAATAAAGAAGAAAAGAGAGAAGATTCAAATAAATACAATTAGAAATGATAAGGAAGATATCACCACTGACCCCCAGAAATAAAAACAACTATCAGATAATACTATAAACAAACCTCTGTAGGCATAAACTAGAAAAACCTAGAATAAATGAATTCCTGGACACATATACCAGGAAGAAATTGAATCCCTGAATAGACCAATAATGAGTTTCAAAACTGAAGAAGTAATAGCCTACCAAATTTAAAAAAAAAAAGGCTAGGATCAGACAGATTCACAGCTGATTCTTCCAGAGGTAAAAAGAAGAGCTGGTAGAATTCCTTCTGAAACTATTCCAAAAATTGAAGAAGGGATCCTTTCTAGTTCATTCTATGTGGCTAGAATCCTCCTGATACCAAAACCTGGCAGAGATACAACAGATAAAGAAAACTGCAAGCCAATATCTTTGATGAACATTGATACAAACATCCTTAACAAAGTACTGGCAAACTGAATTAAGTAGCATATCAAAAAGCTTATTCATCATGATCAGGTAGGCTTCATCCCTGGGATGCAAGGTTGGTTCAACATACACAAATCAATAAAAGTGATTCATCACATAAACAGAACTAAACACAGAAACCACAGGACTATCTCAATAGATGCAGAAAAGGCCTTCAATAAAATTTAACACTCCTTAAAAATTCTCAACAAACTAATTAGTGAAGGAACATATCTGAAAACAATAGGCGCAATATATGGCAAACCCACAGCCAATATCATACTAAATGGGGAAAAGCTGGAAGTATTCCCCTTGAAAATAAACACAGACAAGGATGCCCTCTCTCATCACTCCTGTTCAACATAGTATTGGATCTCTGGCCAGGGCAATGAGCGAAAGAAAGAAATAAAGTGTATTCAGATAGGAAGAGAGGAGGCCAAACTACTTTTATTTGCAGATGACATCACCCTATATTTAGAAAACCCCATTGTCTCCGCCCAAAACCTTCTTAAGCTGATAAGCAACTTCAGCAAAGTCTCAGTATACAAAATCAAGCTACATAAATCACAAGCATTCCTATTCACCAACAACATACAAGCAGAGAACAAAATCGTGAATGAATTTCCCTTCACAATTGTTACAAAGAGAATAAAATACCTGAGAATACAGCAAACGAGATAAGTGAAGGACCTCTTCAAGGAGAACTACAACCTGCTGGCTCAAGGAAATAGAGAGGACACAAGCAGATGGAAAAACAGTCCATGGTAATAGATAGAAAAAAATCAATATCATGAAAATGTCCATAATGCCCAAAGCAATTTATAGATTCAATGCTATAAACTACCATTGACATTCTTCACAGAATTACAAAATACTACTTTAAAATTAATATGGAACCAAAAAAGAATCCAAATAGCTAAGACAATCCTAAGGAAACAAAACAAAGCTGGAGGCATCATGCTACCTGACTACAAACTATATTATAAGGCTACAGTAACCAAAACAAGCTGGTACTGCTAGAAGAACAAACGCAGATCAATGGACCAGAAGAGAGCATCCATAAATAAGACCACACACTTACAACCATCTGATCTTGAACAAACCTGACAAAAACAAGCAATGGGGAAAATTTCCCTATTTAATTAATGGAGCTGGGATAACTAGCTGGTCATATGCAGAAAACTGAAACTGGACCCCTTCCTTATACTATATATAAGAAATAAACTTAAGATGGACTGAAGAGTTAAATGTAAAACGCAAATATAAAAACCCTGGAAGGCAACCAAGGCAATACTATTCAGGATATAACTGGATTAGACGCAACCAGATTTTCTGGAACTCACATTCTTGGTGTCTCCAACCCCAGTCTCGATGAATGAGGAAGAGGGGTCCGGTGTTGCAGTGAGTGTTACAGCTCAAACAGAACTCATGGACCCCAAAAGTGTGTGGTAGTGTGGTTTATTAGACAGAGTGAAAGGACAGTTTCCACATTATTGAAGGGGACCCCAAGGGTGTGATGCTGCAGCCTTGGGTGGCTGGAGATTTTACCCCTGAGTTATTCCCTCCCTTTTCTTGTTCTCATCCAATGAGAGGGGTTTTTTAAATCTTTCTCTGGATTAATTGACCTTTGAATCCTTTACTCCATGTTTCAAAATCCTGAGTCATGGAGCCTCCCTCTTCAGGGGACAGAGGTGGGAAAATTCCTGCACTGGGAACAAAGTCCCTAGGAGCCAGGGGTGGGAAAATTCCTGCACTGGGAACAAAGTCCCTAGCTAGCCAGAGGTGGGAAAACCCCAGTACTGGGAACAAAGCCTCTAGCCAACCCTGGAAGTTCCTCTAACACAGTCCCTCAGTGCCCGCTCTAAACAGAAAAATCCAACTGCTGTTGGGACATGGGCAACAATCGCTCTAACTACTTCCTGCTGAACTGGGGCATAGAAGGGGCCCTGCAGTTGAGGTTTCCTCCAGAGGGGAGTCTTTGGGGGTTGCAGGTCAATTCAGTGGTCTACCGTATAAATGAGCAAAGGACATTTAGGGTTCCATTTGCAGGACCATTTGTAGCTTCATGGCCTCAGTTCTGGAAGAAATGTATTCAGCAAGAAAGTTAAAGATCCAAGGCCCAAAGGCAAGCAATAATAGGATGGTTATTAAGGGGCCTAGAAGAGGGGAGAGCCAGGGTGGCCAGTTGTTAAGCAAGCTCCATGATTCCATTTCTTGAAGGTCCGTAGCCCTGCATTCTATTCAGTTCCTGAGTTCTTTAACTTTGTTTAGGACAACACCTGATTGGTTTACAAAGTAACAACATGGTTCTAAAAAGAGACAAGTTCCTCCCCTCTCTGCCATTAACAGATCCAGGGCCCTTCGATTCTGAAGAGCCACTGCAGCTAAAGAGTTAAGCTGCTTTTGTAGAATTACGAGAGAATCAGCAACCTTTTCCACGTCAGTATTTAATTCCTGGGATAGTTTATAGTAAAACTGAGTGGGGGCAGTAATTCCTCCAATACTGGTACTAAGTCCACCTATTATTCCAGCCCCCACTATGAATGGAAGAATTGGGGTTTGAGTATGGTGTGATCTGGGCAATGAAGACTCTGCAATTGAGAATCGGTGTAGATGGTCATGGTGGGGGACACTAGGAAGGAGAGGAGGCATCTTTCTTCTGGGGTATTGCTTAGACAGCAGTAAGCTGAGGAGCCACAAACAAAGAACAAGCCTGGTGCTAGGCAACTGAGGCCTGGGGGTAAGGCAACCCAGTTTCAGCATAGAGAATCATTGGAGTTGTTAGTAAAGTTCATGCAAGTGAAGTTGGAGGCAGATGGAATTTGTAGATTGGTGACAAAGGGACCTATAACCTCTGTATGATTTCAGGGTGGGTTAGTTGTGTTCTGTAAGTGTGGAACTGGAATCAGGGCATATGGTTTGAAGTGTAGTGGGAAGCACATCCAACAGTCACTTGGGTTGTCAGAGGAGGCCTCACGCATTCCTGTGTGGGTGGTGTTAAATAAGTTGAGCAGATGAGAGTGTGTGCGAAGGGTCTTGTGTAGCTTAGAAAGGCCCAGACCTTTGTAGAAACTGGGGTACTTTGTGGTTTGCCTAGGCTAGAAATTACTTCTTGAGGTGCCATTCCTGTGTCTGATCTTGAATTCCTTCCCCATCTGAAGTCCCAGTGTAGGTAAAATATGTCCAGAAGGCAGTGGTTCCCTTGGCAGCTGGAAATTAGGCCCTGTTATTGTTCCTGTCCAATATATGTGTGAGTTGTATGTGCACAAGGAAGCAGATGTATAGAATTTTTATGTATGTAAGTATAGAATATAAAGGAAGCCTGTAGACCTAAACCCCAAGACCAGCCAGAGAGTGGACTTGTTCCCTGTCCAGTATTGTTCCAGTTGTAACCCCTTTGGGTGTATTTGCAGGTGGGATGGGAGTGAAGCAAGAAACAGGCAGCAAAGAAGATAATGAGGACCACAAAAGAGGTCACAGTAAGAGAGTGATAATATCAGACGGAGAGGAGGAGAGCTATTAGAGGTAAAATTAGACAGAAAGCCAGATGTGGAGAGTCTGTGGGATGTGGGCCAAGCCTTAGGGATGACCACAGAGTTCGGCTGCAAATAGCAAAGTTAATAGTGATATTCCTGTCAATGGCCAAAACGTAAGCTAGACTCATGAGTTATTTACTTTCATGAGGATCTCATCAGAAGAGCAACCACAAATCCTCTAATGGATTGCAGGTGTATGAAGGGCAGTTTCCTGGAACCTCAGATGGTAGAGAAGAGGGCCCCTGGTCTTCTTGAGAAGGAGTCCAAGGTTTCAGCTGAGTGTGATGGATCCATGAGTCAGTTCCCATCACCTTAACTGCCATTGGGGTAGAGAGAATGACTGAAAATGGTCCTTCCCATGATGTACCTAGGGAGGGTCGCAGGGGAGAGACTTGACAAGTACTAAATCTCCAGGGCAGAATGACTCTTTCCCCTTTTCCCTAGGGTGTTGTTCAGGTAAGATCTTAAGTGCCTATTGGTACTTAAGCCAAGGACGTTTTATCTTTTATTAGATCTGTTGTTTCTTTGTCTAATATGAGATCATTGTTAAGAAAGGGTTGTTCATAAGACATCTCATAGGGACTGAGTCTTATTTTCTGAGGAGAGTTTTGAGCCCTTAAGAGTGCTACTGATAACAGAGTGGGCCTTGGGAGATGTATTTCCTGTGCTAGTTTCTTTAAGTGCCTCTTAAGAATTTCATTCATTTTTTCCACTTTTCCTGAGAACTGAGGCCTCCAAGCATAGTAGAGATGATACTGTATTCCTAATGCTTTGGAAATTCCTTGGGTTACTGCAGCTCTGAAGGCAGGGCTGTTATCACTTTGAAGACAGTGAGGGAGTCTGAATCTAGGGATTATTTCATTAATCAGGACTTTTATTACCTCTTGGGCTTTTCCTGTCCTACAGGAGAAAGCCTCGACCCACTTTGTATGGGTATCTACACATACTAACAGATGTTGATATCCCTGGGACCTAGACATATGGGTAAAGTCCATTTGCCAGTCCTCACCTGGGTAATGACCAGTTTGCTGTTCCCCAGGAGGTACTTTGTTTTTCTGACATATTTCACATTCTTTGACTATTTGTTGGATAGTTTTGAAGAGATATTTTTCTGTAAATATAGATTTGGCCATTGATATGTATTTTCTGTACCCATATGGAATGTTTGATATAGGGTTTTAAGTATTTTCCACCAGCTGGCAGCAGGGAGGAGTAGTTTTCCCTCCTCAGTAGCTAGCTATCCTGAAGGAAGAAGATCATGTCCCTGGGAGATTGCCCATTCTACCTCTTCTGATGAATACTGAAATCTAGTTCCCTGGACAGGGTTTTCCCACATTAAGGGTCCTTCTATGAAATATTATTAAGCTGCCTTTTTTGACTCTAGTTAGCTTGGCAATTGCCCTCTGCTTCCTTTTCATCTCCTTTCTGGTGGCTTCACCCGTGTAAGACTGGTACTTCTTTAGGTTGTTGCACAGCTTGTAACAAGTCTAAAATTTCTTTACAATATTTAATGGGAGTTCCTGCCGAGGTTAAGAACTCTCTTTCCTTCCATATGACAGCATGAGAATGGAGTACCAGGTATGCATATTTGGAATCTGTGTATATGTTTATTCTCTTTCCATTTCCTAATCTTATAGCTCGAGTGAGGGCTACTAGTTCTGCCAGTTGGGCACTGGTTCCTGGAGGAAGGGAATTACTTTCAAGCACCGTTTGATCACTGACTAGTGCATATGCTGACCTTGGAACTCCATTTTCCATGAACGAACTTCTTTCAGTGTATAAGGTTAAGGTCAGGGTTGGCTAGAGGAGTTTCTAAGAGATCTTCTCAGGCCATGTAGTTTTGGGCTATGACCTGCTGACAGTCGTGTTCACTGTCTGTCTCTCTTTCAGGAATAAAGGTAGCTGGACTGAGGGCTAAACTTGTTCGCAGCTGAAGTGTGGGTCTTTCAAGCATTAAGCGCTGATATTTGAGTAAGCAGTTGTCAGACTGCCATAAGCCTCCTTTAAAGGCCAGAATTCCAGCTACATCATGTAAAGTCCAAACAGTTAGATTTTTTCCTTGCACTATTTTCACAGCTTCTGAGACCAATATGGCCACCATGGCTACTACTCACAAGCAGTGTGGCCAGCCTTTCGCTACTGCATCAATGTCCTTACTTAGGTATGCCATTGTTTGTGGCGTGGTCCTCTGAGTCTGGGTGAAATCCTGAGAACCCCCAACACCACTCCTGACTTTTCCATAACATATAAGGAAAAGTCATCTACTATAGGAAGGCTTAGAGCTGGAGCCTGCGGTAGTGCCTGCTTCAGGGTCTGAAAGGCTTCCTCGGCCATAGGGTCCCATTGTATCAGATGGGTGTTAGCTTTTGGGTTTCCTTAATCAGAGTGTATAGGGGTTTCACTATTTTGCCATATCTGGGAATCCACAATCGGCAGAAACTGCTTATTCCTAAAAATCCCCCTAGCTGTTTTAAGGTTTTTGGAAGGGGGAAGGCTACTAGGAGTTGGAGATGTTCTTCATCAAGGGCCCAAGTGCCTTTGGACAAGACAAGTCCTAGGTATTTTACCTGTTGTCTACAAAGCGGAGCTTTTGATTTGGAAATCTTATATCCACAGGTGGCCAGAAAGTTTAGGAGGTCCTGGGTGGCCTGCTGACACTGGGTTTCTGAGTTAGCTGTTAAAAGTAAGTCATCCACTTATTGGAAGACCAGGATACCTGTATGTAAAAATTGACTAAGGTCCTGAGCTAAAGCCTGGCCAAACAAGTGAGGGCTATATTGAAAGCCCTGAGGTAACACTATCCAGGTGAACTGAGAAGTGTGGTCTGAAGGGTCTTCAAAGGTGAACAGAAACTGGGAGTCAGGATGTAATGGAACACAGAAAAGGAAACAACCTTAAGGTCGAGGACTGTAAACCATTGTGCCTCTCCTGGTGTTTGAGAGAGCAAGGTATACACCAGTTGGGTACAGCTGGGTATCAAGGGATCACAGCTTCATTGATAAGCCTGAGATCTTGCACCAGCCTCCATTGTCCATTAGGCTTTTGTACTCCTAAAATTGGAGTATTACAAGGGCTGTTATAGGACCTCACTAGACCCTGAGATTTTAAATAATTTACAATATCCTGTAGCCCCTTTTTGGCCTCCAGTCTTAGGGGGTACTGTCTTTGGTAATGAAAAGAGGTAGGATCCTTTAGCTTTATTTTAATTGGGCAGGAATTCTTTGCCTGTCCAAATTGTCCCAACATTGCCCAAACCTCAGAATTAATCCCTTCTTCAAATAATGGGCAGCAGAGAGGGATCTTTTTCCTGATGTTCATATAGATAATTGTTCCTGCTCTGGCTAACAGGTCCTGTCCTAGTAAAGGAGTGAGACTTTCAGGCATGATGAGGAAGGCATGAGAGAAGAGCACATCTCCCAAGTTACAGCTTAGAGGCTGGGAGAACTATCAGGAGACTGCTTGTCCTAGGATTCCTCGGATAGTTACAGACTTGAAGGACAACCATCCAGGACAGGAGAGCATCACTGATAAGCCACACCAGAGTCCAGGACAAGATCGACCTCCTGGCGCTCTATGGTTAGCTTTACCCAGGGCTCGGTGAGGGTGATAGTTTGTGCTGGTGCTTGCCCCGGGCACCCTCAATCATGCTGTTGGGTCATCTGGTTAGCCACCTCAGGCCCTCAGAACCTTTGTCCCCTGGGACAGTGTGTCTTCCAGTGATCCCCTTTGCACAATGGGCAAGGACAAGAAAGTGGTCCATTCCTCTTGGGACAATCTTTCTTAAAGTGTCCTGGTAGGCTGTAGTGGTAACAAGCTTTGCCAGACTAGCAGCTAACCCAAGCCTTTCCCCTTTCCGAGCCTCTTAGGTCCACCTGCCTAAGGGCCATGACTAGGGCTATGGCATTTTTCTTATCCCTCCTGTACTTTTCAGCCTGTTCCTCCTGATCTCTGTTATAAAATACCAAGGTTGCTAGATTTAGTGATGATGCTAGACTTTATTCTGGCCCCAGAGCCAGCTTTTGGGGCTTTCTTCTAATGTCTACTGCAGATGGTGTAATAAATTTGTCTTTTAGTATTAGCTGACTATTGGTAGAGTCTGGTGACAGGAGAGTATATTTTCTTAAAGCCTCCCATAACCACTCAAGAAAGGCTGTGGAGTTTTCTTCCTTTCCATGGGTTATGGTGGATAACATTGCATAGTACATGGGTTTCTTCCTGGTCCATCTTAATCCCTTGAGTATACAGGTCAATAGGTGCCTGTGATTCCAGTCCCTATATTCAGAGTCAGGATCCCATTGAGGGTCCATGATAGGGATGGCCTGTTGACCTGCAGGGAATCTTTCCCTTTTCTCTGGCATCATTTTGTCATTCACTTGACTAAGGTACCAAGTGTCCCCAAACCCTTGAGCCGATGTTAGAGTGGCTCTCTCTCATCACTGGTTAAGGTCTGACTAAGCAGTAATGTGATATCTTTCCAAGCTGCTTCAAAGGATTCAACCAGGCCTGGCAGAACATCTACATACTTGTCCGGGTCATCTGAAAAATTTCCTAAGTCCACCTTGATTTGGTTCAAGTCAGAAAGTGAAAAGGGAGCATGTAATTTGGTTGGGCCAAATTCTTCTCCTACAGTCTGTAGAGGGCAGCGTTGGGGCATTCTAGTAGCTTGTGGTGCCTTGGTCATTTCAGTTTTCCCTGATTCCTCTTAGGTCATAGGAGCTGGGGAGAGCCTATCAGTATCTGTGGAGTGAGGAGCTGTAGGGGGTCCTGGATATGGGGCTAGTCCTGGGGAGTGGCCAGTGGAACATAAATTACAAGCTTTACACAGTTGAGGATTATCCCATAGAGAAAAGAAAGCTTGGACACAGGAGACTTCATTCCATTTATTTTCCCTCCTACAGAAAAGGTCTAATTGTAGAAGCATCTTATAATTTATACTTCCCTCAAGTGGCCAGGATTCTCCACTCTGAAGAGGGTATTGTGACCAGGCTGTGCTTCAGAAGATAAGCCGCTTCTTTTCAAAGATTGTGGTCAGATTGGTCCCAGTTACCCAGGATACACTTTAAGGGTAACTTTGCCTTGGGAAGAGTAGCACCCACCTGAAATTAAACACAGGGATGTCCGCATCCCTGGTTATTTCTGTTAATTGCCAACCCCGGGGTGTCCCCCAGCAGCACAGCACTCTGTAATTTTTCTGCGCCCTAGATGCATGATCACCTTGGGGGCCTTTCCCCATTTGCCAGGTTTAATCATGCTTACTCATGTAATGGGCATATCCTCACTGTCTAATGTCCTTTTTTGGCCATGTTAAAGAACATGGGGACTGCCAGGTTTAGTGGCCTTATATTGGCATGTCCTTGAAGAGCTAGGCCAGTGAGGCTTAGGTGATGGGCACCATTTATATTCCCTATCAGGGGTCCAATTAGCATAGTCTTGACCATAACACTGCCCCAGGCAGATAAATTCCTTGAGAAGGTCTCTAAACATAACAATCTTAAATAAGGTAAGTTCTGGCCACAGGGCCAAGGCCAGGAAAATGCCCTCCAGACCAAAGCCTTTCCTCCCCACTTTCCATTATTTGAGTATGCCCCATTGCTGTGGGCACTGTAAATACCTATTTCAGTCTCAGACCAGGTCTGACTATGGTGCTCCAGAGAGAGAAGCTCTGCCATATGGAGGGCCCGTCCTAAGCATGACAAATGGTAAGCTGTAGGGTCAAAGGCACCATTCAGCTTGATAGGGAAATTACAAGTAACAGAAAATAAAATGTCCTATAGTCTCTAGTGCCCACTGATAGACGCTGGCTCTGTTATGGCGTACCCTAGTATAGCAGATAACGGGAATTAGTTCTTGTGTATTTATAGTGTAGGTGATCTTCATAGGTAAGCCTGGGGGCACCATGGGCGAGAATCCCTTGACTGCCACCCCAGGAGCCCCAAAGTCCTAACAAGAAGGATAATGGCATCAGATGTAGGAATATTTTATTGGAAAAAGCCTGGAAGAAGTTTTTCTCATGGATGTCTGGACACAGGCAGTTGGGATCCGAGAGGCTGAGTGGCGCGCTCGCATGGGCAGCTGTCTCTTAGGGGGTGTAAGCAAGGCTGAAACCTCAACTGGCTTGAACCAGGAGTTTACTCGTCACCCCAACCGACACTTGGCTTGGCTCAGGGAAAGAGAGCGGAGAGAGTGAGAACTGGTTCCAGGGAAACCAATGCTCACAGTTCCGAAGAACCGGGGTTGTTAGAGAGCCCTTTCCCAGAAAACCTGACAACCATGTCTTTAGTCTGGTGGCCATCCTTGTCACTTTTAACTGGCCAACGGGTGCCCAGTAATTTGCCTACTGAACAAATTTAGAAGAAGAAGGACATATCAGCAAGCAGAAGGGGTCCAGTGTCACCCACTGTGCTGAAGTTTGAAGTAGCTCCTGGCTGGCTTGCCAGCAAATGTAACCAGATTAGATGCAACCAGGTTTTCTGGAACTCAGGTTCTTGACCTCTCCAACCCTGATGAATGGGGAAGGGGACCTCAGTGTCATGGTGAGTGTTACAGCTCAAATAGAACTCATGGACCCAAAGAGTGTGTGGTAGTGCGGTTTATTAGGCAGAATGAAAGAACAGCTTCCACGTCATGGAAGGGGACCCAGAGTGAGTGCTGTTGCAGACTTCAGTGGCTGTAGCTTATACCCCTGAGTTATTCCCTCCCCTTTCTTGTTCTCATCCAACGAGGGGTTTTTCTTCAATCTTTCTCTGATCTTTGAATCTTTTACCAGATTAGTTACTCTTTCAAAACCCTGAGTCATGGAGCCTCCACCTTTGGGGGCCAGAGGCAGGAAAATTCCTGCACTGGGAACAAAGACCCTAGCCAGCCAGAGGTGGGAAAATACCGGTACTGGGAACAAAGCTCCTAGCTGATCCTGGAAGTTTGTCTAATACAGTCCCTCAAGGACAGAGGCATGGAAAAAGATTTCATGACAAAGACCCCAAAAACAATTGCAACAAACTGCCAAATGGGATCTAATTAAAGTAAGGAGCTTCTGCACAGCAAAAGAAACTATCAACAGAGTAAACAGGCAACCTACAGAAAAAGAGAAAACTTTTGCAATTGATCCTTCTGACAAAGGTCTAATATCCAGCATCTACAAGGAACTTGAACAAATTTACAAGGAAACAACAAACAACTACATTAAAAAATGGACAAAGAACATGACCAGACACTTCTCAAAAAGAGACATACATGCAGCCAACAAACATGTGAAAAAAAACTTCAACCTCACTGATCATTACAGAAATGCAAATCAAAACCACAATGAGATACCATCTCATGCCAGTCAGATTGTTATTACCAAAAAGTTAAAAACAGAGCAGCAATTCCGAGAGGACCCACAGTCTGAAGGAAGCACACTGCTCCTGCAGTACCCAGGAGGACCCCCCCACCCGGCTCTCTCAAAGTTCTGAGTGCCTCAACTGCAGAAGTGGGAAAAGGAGACCCTCCTCTCCTAAACACACACCCCAACTGGAGAAGCTGAAGGTCTATTTGCAGGAGTTTTCAACTTTACCTGGAGCTGAGTCAATTTGGAGAGCTGAGCAAAATGCAGGGGTAGAGGAAGCAACAAAAAGGCCTTCAGAGCTCACTGGGTCCCCTAGCAGCACATTCCTGCCTGGCACCACAGGGATCCATCCGAGAATGAGCAGAGGGTAAAACTACACAAGGAGAAGTAGATCTCTAGCTGAACTTTGTAACAATTTGAACGGGTACAAAAATAGGTACATAGACCAATATAACAGAATAGAGAACCCAGAAATAAGCCCAAACACTTACAACCAACTGATCCTTCAACAAAGCAAACAAAAACATAAAGCAGGGAAAGGACACCCTTTTCAACAAATGGTACTGGAATAATTGCCTAGCCTCATGTAAGAGAATAAAACTGGATCCTCATCTCTACTTTATCCAAATATCAACTCAAGATGGATTAAGTACATAAACCTAAGACTTGAAACTATAAAAATTCTAGAAGATAACATTGAAAAAACCCTTCTATACATTGGCTTGGGCAAGGATTCATGACCAAGAACCCAAAAGCAAATGCAATAAAAACAAAGATAAAGAGCTGGGACCTAATTAAATTAAAGGGCTTTTGCACAGCAAAAAGAACAGTCAGCAGAGTGAACACACAACCCACATAGTGGGAGAAAATCTTCAGAGTCTATACATCTGACAAAGGGCTAATATCCAGAATCTAAAACGAATGCAAACAAATCAGTAAGAAAAAAAATCCAGTCAAAAAGTGGGCTAAAAACATGACTAGACAATTCTCAAAAGTACATATACAAATGGACAACAAACATAAAAAACTACTCAACATTACTAAGGATCAGGGAAATGCAAATCAAAACCACAATGCAACACCACCTCACGTCTGCAAGAATAGCCATAATAAAAAATCAAAAAACAGTGGATGCTGGCATGAATGCATTGAAAAGGGGACACTTCTACACTGCTGGTGGGAATGTTAACTAGTACGGCCACTGTGGAAGACAGTGTGCAGATTCCTTAAAGAACTAAAAGTGGAACTACCATTTGATCCAGCAGTCCCACTACTGGTATCTACCCACAGGAAAAGAAGTCATTTTTCAAAACAGATACTTGCACATGCATGTTTATAGCAGTACAATTCACAAATGCAAAATCATGGAACCAAACCAAATGCCCATCAATCAATAGGTGGCTAAAGAAACTGTGATATCTATATCATCTATCTATCTATCTATACCTATCCATCATCTACCTATCTGATGCAATTCTCTTCAATTATAAAAAGGAATGAATTAACAGTATTTGCAGTGATCTGGATGAGATTGGAGACTGTTATTCTAAGTGAAGTAATTCAGGAATGAAAAACCAAACATTGTATGTTCTCACTGATATGTGGGAGCTAAGCTATGAGGACACAAAGGAATAAGAATAATACAATGGACTTTGGGGACTTGAGGGGAAGAGTAGAGGAGGCAAGAAATAAAAGACTACAAATATGGTGCAGTGTATACTGCTTGGGTGATGCGTGCACCAAAATCTCACAAATCACCATTTAAGAACTTACTCATACAACCTAATACCACCTGTACACCAATAACTTATGAAAAAAGCCTTTTAAAGTCAAAAAACAACAGATGCTGGTGAGGTTGTGGAGAAAAGGGAACACTTTTACAGTGTTCTATGGGAGTGCAAATCAGTTCAAGCATTGTGGAAGACAGCGTGGTGATTCCTTAAAGGCCTAGAGGCAGAAATACTATTTGGTCCATCAATCCCATTACTAGGTATATGTCCAGTGAAATATAAATTGTTCTATAATAGAGATACATGCACACATATGTTCATTGCAGCTCTATTCACAATAGCAAAGACATGGAATTAACCTTAATGCCCATAGATGATAGACGGGATAAAGAAAATGTGGGACATATACATCATGGAATACAGTACAGCCATAGAAATGAAGATGATGTCCTTTGTAAGGACGTGGATGAAGCTGAAAGCTATTTTTTCTCAGCACATTAACTGCAGGAACAGAAAAACAAATACTGCAAGTTCTCTCTTGCGAATGGGAGCTGAATGATGTGATCACATGATGTGGAACAACAAACACCAGGGCCTGTCAGAGTGTGGGGTGTGGGAGGAGGGAGAGCATCAGGAAGAATAGCTGGTGGATGCTTCGCTTAATACCTAGGTGATGGGATGTTCTGTGCAGCAAACCAGCATGGTACATGTTTACCTATGTAACAAACCTGCACATCCTGCACATGTACACCTGAACTGAAAATAAAAGTTGGAAATAAAAAGAAAAACAGTTGGATCAGAAACAAACAATAAAGCAAGATTCAAATAAAAATAATAAAAATAAAGGGAGGTGTTTCAAACTGAAACTTTCTAAATCCATTATGTGCTCCTATAACAGAAGACCACAGACTGGGTAATTTGTAATGAACAGAAATATACTGGCTCATGATTCTGGAGGCTGGGAAGTCTAATATTGAGACCCCTGCACTAGCAAGGGCTTTCTGACATCATCATAACATTTTGGAAGGACAAAAAGATGGCAAGAGAGCAAGAGGGAGACAAACTCATCCATTAGTAAGAAACCCATTCCCGTGCTAACAGCGTTAATTCGTTGTCAAAGGTGGCACTCCATGCCCCAGGTATCTTCCTTTAGGAGTCACCTCTCAGCACTACCACATTGGGTATCAAGTCTTGAATACACAAACTTTGGGGGACACAGTCAAACCATAGCAAGAACTTCACATTTTCTTTGGTAAATAGAAATTACCTGCAGAAAGTTGTCTTTTGTTACCTGTTAGAAGGGATTAACACGCTTCTGTTATATTTACATGACTGACATGATGGTGTTTTCAAGCTGTGTTGCCACCTGGTGTGCACCAGGAAATCTTGTTTTGCAAGCTTAGTTGGGTAACAGAAACTTTCAGAGTAAGATTTAGAATAGCTCATTTATTTTATGCTTAAGGTTAATTTTGAATAAACTCAATGTACTTTTCTGAACTTTTTCAAACACTCTAGAAGTAAAATTTAAAAAAAATCTCGAGAGGATAAACTGTCCAATTTTTTGGTCTAAGAAAATATTGCAGTGCGAGGCTTAAAGAAGTTGTGAGCAGGCCTTTTTGATTATCTGTTATTATCTCCCCCAAAAAAGATTCTCATATTTTCGATTGATTAGGAGGTTTCCCATTAAACCTAAGGGGCTAATAAAAGGTACATGGGAAAGTCAGGGCTATTATCCTATTTAGAATAAATTGAACTTTTTTTTACTTACACTCTGCTTCCATAAACTTGCCTAAACTTCATCCACAAAGGGAAAGGTTTTAATTCAAGCTTGTGAAGTTGAAGATGTTGCAATGGGCTATAATTCAAAGGGAAGATATTTCAAAAGGATGATGGGTCAGGGTGGAAACTGCTTTCTTTTTCCACATAGCTAAGGAAGACCCTTCAGGAGACACTTTAAAAAGGTCTAAGGCAGAAAGTCAAGAGGCAGGGGAGAGGGGGTTGGCTTCACCTATGGCATTGGGACAACTTACCTTTACTTCATATTCCTTAAGAAGGTACATATGATTTAGACTTATTTCAAATTGGAGTTTGAAATCAGATTGGGATTTGAGGAGGATATAAACTGAAAAGACCTTTCACCAACTTTGGTTTTGGCCTGTTTGGGCTTACTTTGTTTCTGTTTTATGTTATCTCTGGCTAGTCCATTAAAGAGTCACAGATGATTCAAGGCAAACTCCACTCACAGTAAAATGATAATTTTGACTTTTCTGGGCATATATTTTTTTTCATGAACCCTATGAGAAGAAATGGTGAGTCCTGAGCTATTTTTTATAACTAGGTTCTAATTTCATTTTAAACCCATTTTAATATACTCACCTTGATGTTCCTGTATTTATTTGCTAGCTACTTCTATGTCTTTACAAGTTCTATATCTGAAACTATTGGTTTTGTCTACTTTGGCTAGTCTTATCCTATTATTGCTACTTCAATTAAAGTTCAATTTTGTTGTCACTAATCTAGTAAAATAAAATAGAGCATATTCTCATGACCTTTTAGCCCTAGGTATTTGTGCTTTAAAAATGGTCTTTTAATTTAAGACTTGATTTGAAGACTTCCAAGTCAAGTGGGTTGTTCAAAAGTATTAAAAGAACCATCCTGTGTTAAACTACTCATATGACTCCAATTGACCTTATAAAAATGTAATTACTGCAGTATATATGCATATCAAATATCTATTACTCCTGACCGTTTCAATGTGGTTTGTAATAATGGCCCCATGAAGAGCCAGATTTCAGTTATTTTAAGACTCTAAATTGGATATGAATTCTGTAGCAGTTGATTTTTTCCTCCCTATCTATACTAGTTTTTACGTTCACATATATTTGCAGTTACCAAGAGAGCACTCTCTTGTGCATTATGCATCAACAATGTAAAATTTCTTTCAAGGTGACTTAATGTAGCTGTTAAAGGTTTTGTTATCCAACGATTATCTATAATCGCAGAAATCAGTTGCCAACCTCATGGAGAGAACACTTCATGTGTATATCATATTCTGTTTACTGAATGCCAAAAATTCCATTTGAGCTTTCAATTGAATTAAGGTATATATTTTATAATGTTATAGAATAGGAAATAACTGTACTATTCCTGAAGAAATTTCAGTTACTCCAGAGAGACAGAAACAATATTTCAATTTCATCTAAGCATAGCATTATACTTTAGAGATTTACAATATTTTTCAGGACCATCTGTATATTCAACAAATCAACTTCTAACAAGTCGAAATATTATTTATGATTATTAAGGTCAATATGATAGAATACAAATAATTTAATTTTTGAGTTCAGGAAGATTTAAAGTTAAATCTCAGGCCTGCTACTTCTTAACCATAGAATATTTGGCAAATTAATTTATCTCTCTGAAATTTATTTCCCTCATCTGTAAAATGGGATTGATGCTACAGATAAATTTTAGCTTGTACCAATTCTGGGACAATTATGTCTGAAGCACCTCTTACTATAATATTAATAAACAACAGCTTATTCCCTTTTACATAATTCTATACAATATTTTATGTGTAATATGTGTTAATATTATTTTATACTAATATTAATATATACTTCCATATTATAAATCATTATTGTATTAACACTCATCACATCATTATATTAGAGACTAATGACAATCATAGACTATTGATATCAAAAGTGTTATCTTCTTTTTGCAATATGTAGATAAGAAAGTTAAGGACAGTATGTGTAATTGTTAAGAACATGAACTCTGAAATAAAATTGTCATAATTTGAATCTCATCTACGCCAACATAAGCTAGGGACTCTGGACAAGTTAATTAAATTCTATGTGTTTTGCTTCTCATTTTTGTAAAATTGGAACAATGAAAGTATCATAAAAATATTATTTATAAAATTCTTTACAAAGTCACTGCTATAGAGTTCAAAGTCTAAGAACATTCTAGTTCTAAGTGACTAACAAAATATTTAAGCTGAGGAATTCTAAACCTTGTTGCCTTTCTAGAAATGATGTAACCTACACTCCTTTTAATTCATAGCTATAATTACAAAGCTATTAAGAAGATGATTTTTACCCATGGTTTATGGTTTTAAATTCAAGTTGTTTATTCCTGTATTAGTCTGTTCTTATACTGCTATATATACTTGAGACTAGGTAATTTATGAAGAAAAGAAGTTTAATTGACTTATAATTCCACAGGCTGTACAGGAAGCATGGCTGGGAAGGCCTCAGGAAACTTATAATTACTGCAGAAGACAAAGAGGAAGCAGATACATCTTCACATGGCCAGGGCAGGAGGAAGAGAGTCAAGGGGGAAGTGTTACACAGTTCTAAAGGACCATATCTCATAAGAACTCACTCACTATTATGAGAGCAGCAGGAGGAAAGTCTGCCTCCATTACCCAATCAACTCCCACCAGGTTCCTCCTCCAACATTGAGGATTAAAATTTGGCATGAGATTTGGGTGGGGACACACAGCCAAACCATATCATTTTCCCTCTGACTGCATACTGCCCTTATAATTTTATGTAAATACAAGTGTAGTAAAAGCTTTATAATATGGAGACAAAATTACATTGAAAATAACATGTAATAGCTCTATTTTTTTTTTACCAGAGTGGGTTGATAATAAACAAAGCTGTGTAGATTACAAACTAGAGGCCCCAGCCTGAGTTATGATTATTGATTCTCATAAATGGATTGCCTACAACGTCTCTGACACTGACTGAATGCCCACTAACCTCTGCCAGAGTCATTTGTTAGATTGTTGCTGTGGACCCAGGATCACTGACTTCATAAATCTCTGGCAGAAATTCATTCTATTGGCATTCTAGGTTCTCAAAGGGCCCCGCACCCAGTGTGAAAGCAAATGAAGTCAATACTGACATAAATAAGTTATTAATGGTATATCTATTTGGCCAGAAATTAAGTCAAGAAGGATTGTAACGAGTTACGAATATAAAGGGTTCACTTTTTGGAGTTGCATTTCTGCTTTTACTCTAACAAAAATTTGCCAAAACGTCCATAGGATTCATAAGCAATACATGAAATTTATAATCAAAGTCACTGTAATAGTTTAAAATTGTATTAGAGTCTCATGTTTGGTTTCATTTAAAAAATGTATCTTTTTGTTTATGAGATAAAAGGAAAATGCTTTTTCTACTTAAAGATTTTATGTATTCATTATTCATTTAAAATCACATAGTCTGAGGATAGCAGAGAAAAGCACCTCTTTGAGATTTTTCAGAATATTCTTGATTCTTAATGGATGTTTTTCAAATGCCATCAAAGAATATACATGTTAAAACCCTCCAAATGTCAAATGTCTTGAATAATGGCAAGAAATAACTTGTCACATTGATATAAACTTTTATCCATCTCTTAGTGCAGGGGAAATAGAAAGCTATACCCAGAACACTATGTTGAAACAGACTAGAAAAAGACAAAGGCCACTTATCCAGATACAATGAAGCATTTGAGGCCAAACCAGTATTCGATGAGCTTCATGGAATTTGACATAAGTGATGGAGATAATCTGTGTGTTAACATGGATGCATGTCCATGTCTGAATTTTGATGTGAGAGACAAAAATATCCTCAGAAACTGTCATAAATGTGGAAAAGTTTCAAAGTGGAAAAAAAATTACCATTGAAAGGATTATTTAGGATTTGTTTTATGGATCTGTGGAAAAAATAAGCCAGCCAGAATGCATCTTAAAATTTCTTTGAGGAATACTTTTTTTTTCACATTTAATTATTTTCTGTAAGTAGTCTTCATCTAAGTGTAAAAGTTAGAGAATATATGGCTTTCTAAGTTCTCAGATTCATAGATTTAAAATAGATGCCAGCACTTTTTTCATCCCTCTCTCTTTGGCATCACTGCAAGGTGGTAATTCATCCTCTGCTAGAAACTATGAAAATAATAGCTGCTATTTACTAACTGCTCATTTGTCCTGGGGACTGTGATAAGTACCTCACAAATATCACACTTAGTTATCACAATGACCTATGAAGAAGAAAATTTTTTGTCAATTTTTAAGACAACTAAGGTTTTGAGCATTTACTGCTTTGTTCAAGGTCAAACAACAAATAAGAGGTGTCACAAAATATGAACTCAGATCCTTTTGCTTTCACTGAATGTGCTCTTAATATCTACAGTATGCTGCTTGAATTTTGGAGATAGATAATTTTAGTTCTTCGAAAGTTTTCTTTATATTGAGCTAAAAATACATTCCTATAAATGTCAGAGTAGAGTTAGTACTTCTTTACTTGCATTTTAAATAAGATAAGACAGCAATCAGATTTCCCTTTAATGTTTTTTATGTAAATATTTCAGGTACAAGTGTAAATTCCCTTTAAAGAAAAAGAAAGAGTTATGAGGGGATAGAACAAGCTTCATGGAATATCTCTTTCTACCTCTTCAATCTACCATGTTACCTGGATTTTTCCAACATGTAGGATTGGGGAATCATCTCCAGAGGACCCCAATAAAATGATAACCTGCATATGTTAAGTAACATAACTGTATATCAGCATGTATTAATTTATCTATTATTTGTTGCCCTATAGAAAAGAGATTTTGGAGGGGATGATATGGGTCAGATATGTTCCAGTAGATCTACATAGGATATGGTTTGTTTGGCCTCCTTAAGGCTTATGTCGAAATTTGATCCACAATATTGGTGGTGGAGTCTAATGGGAGGTGTTTGGATTACAGGGGCAGATCCCTTACAAATTGCTTTGGTACCATCTATTAGCCTTCATGAAAATTGTTTATTAAAAAGAGTCTGTCACCTCCCACCCCTCTCTCTTGCTTTCTCCCTCACCATGTGACTAGCTGGCTCCTCTTCACCTTCTGCCATGAGGCCATTACCAGATGCAGATGCTGGTACCATACTTTTTATGTGGCTTGCAGAACTGTGAGCCAAATAAACCTTTCTTTTCTTTTCTTTTCTTTTCCTTTCTATAGCAAAGAATTAATTTGCTAATAAGTAGTTCTTTATAGCAACTCAAATGGACTAAGATAGATACTTTCAGGTGTAGGTCAAGCATAAGCACATAACCATTTGATGACACTAATCTTCTCATCAAAATATTTTCCGTTAAGGATCTAAATTAACTTTTTTTTCAGTTGTATTTTATTCCTGTGGGTTTAGCACTTTTTTACCCAGATTTTCTATTGAGATACATTCTTAACGATCTCAGTGTGATTTGATTGAAATAATGCCATAATTTCCAGAGTAGGCAACAGAGGTGGGAAAGGAAGAAATTAAGATCAAGTTCGCCAATTTCAGTGTGCACTGGAATCATCTGGAAGACTAAGCTACACTCCTAGAGTCCTGGTTCAATAGGACTTGGGGTGCGCAGGAGACAATATAGGACATGTATGTTTGCAGATAAATTCACAGATGATGAATGATGATGCCGTTGGTACCAAGGCTACACTTAGATAACTTCTGGACTAAGGAGCAGTATAGAAAGGGAAATGGGGAAGTGGTAAAGGAGAAAGGTATACCAGAGCCTAACCTAACTTAGTATAGACAGTATTCTTGTTAGATCCATACTGACCATTTTATAAGTCTATCTTACCTTACAAATAAGAAAAATAAGACATACACTCAAAGTGTTGTATTGCATTGCTTAATACTGGTGAGGTGGATTGAGAATCTTTTTTAAGTTTTGTATTTCAGGTACCAAACAGAGTCTTTCAATTTGAGGCTTGTAAAATACATTTGAAAAGCTTGATGGAAGTGTGATTTCCTAGATACTATTCTGGACTCAGACCTTAGACAATCTGCATTTTAATAAATTCCCTTGGTCACTCAGATACAAGAGTATTAGGATAACACTCTAAGAATCAGGGCAAATAAAATCAGGTGCTAGGCTAGCCTCACATAGGAAGAGCAAAGACCTAACTGAACACAAGACAAGCTGGAATACTTGAGAAGCTGAAGTTGACAGCATAAAGAGGATGCGTGTTTGCTGTCCAATGAGGTGGTTTAAAACAGATACTGACTGCAGGAAAAGGAAACCATCTCAGTATGTCTGTCAAAATACCCAACCCTCCTTGTATAGGATACTAGATTTGTAGTGTATGTGAAAACAGAACAGCCATGTCTAATCCTCATGTGTAGAAGGTATCTCCATTCTGAAACAGATCCCCTCTAAATGGTCACTTGAAGGAACAATTTCCAAGCTATGTACATATTTTGAGTGTTATTTCATAGGAACTTATAATCCTTGGCCCTTATAAGACAAAGTAGAATTAACTTAGCTTTCACTTTATTTCTCCAAAATATGCTATTGCTCTTGTATTTCTAAATGAAAAAAGCTATTCTTATCAATATTTTATCTTTCTTTTGATATTCTGTTTGTCTGCCCTATGTATGGGAGCTTAGTAATAAAAGTAGTTGTCTCCATCAAAATAGCATATCATGAAACTCCATCCCATTATTTTCCTAAGTACATGTCATTAAAATAAAATTACTTTTAAAGAAAGATAAGGAAATAATATAAATTCTATCAAATTTCTTTTGAAGAGTACCTTGGGGTTCTTAAGGGCATGAAAATGAAAAATACATTTTTATGAGTACTGAAGTTGGCCATTGAAACCCTATCATAAGTCACCTACTATATATAGCACATATTAGATTGAAATGGTGATCAAATCAATTCCTATATGAATACATATTACACTTTAGCTCCAGGAAAAATGATGTATTGCTGCAAATCATTTTCTGTGTGGTTTCTATTATAAGAAAATAAGTCCTGAATTACAAAAGTTATTTCTCCAAACACCTTGTAGACCTCTTCAATGAATAAATCCGAAATAGCTTAGATGGCTTTTATAGTATCCTATGATCAACTTCATTCCCTATTTAAATTTGATCTTTCATAACCCCACTCTCTGCACACCTTCTACCTCTCTCCCCTGTTACTTTACATATAACCTTATCATTCTTAATCACAGATTTACCATGAGCCTGATGAACTTGATATGCCAGGGCCCCTTACTTGCGTAGACCATTGAATGCTCGAAGTTGCTGGGAGTTCTAAATAGAGAATTCTGAATGAAGACCTAAAAATCAGGTTGCAATCAGGAAGCACTTCTGTGACAGCATTTCTGTTAAATTGCCTAAAGATATCTCAGAAGGAAAAGTCCTGAATTTCCAAGCTTACAGGAATTTTGTGGGTTTAATTTCCTATTCAAAATATTTTCTTTTGTGTAGAATTTTTATTCTCAAATGTGTGTTCTTTGAAAACATTGGCCATAAATTATATATGTTTCACGCCCATAGTACCTGTCCTATTCTTGATATGCTCTCCATTTTATTTAAATTTGCTCCTTTGTTAAAGCTATTTCTGGGATACCCTTTCACTCTCCCAATATATGCCTTCTTTCCCATGTCTCTGTATATCAAAAACTGATTCATTCTTTAAAAGGTCAAATGCTATAGCATCCTCAACTATCAATTATTTGATTAATATAAATCCCATCTATATACTCATATTTTTCTCTCTTGGGTCAAAAATTCCACTGTGCCTTAAATCACATATCATTGGTTACATATTTTTAAGACAAAGGCACATTCTATTTCTAAGTGACTAAGAAAGTATTTAAGCTGAGGGATAATAAACACTGAAGCTTCCTAGCAGTGATATAACCCACACTTCTAATTTGTGTCTCCTATGATCAAATTTTTTTGCGTAGTGACTGCACAAATAAAAACTATATCTGATTGTAAATGTTACTCCCATTAGCTAGAAGAACACTATTCTATCCTCCTCTCTCCCTCCCAGCCAATAGGCTTCAAAAAGATGTGGTCAAAATTTTCTGAGACTTTATTTCTATTTGAAAATATGGGATAAATGAGTTGTCTAAAAGTCCAATTGAAGTGCACTAAGAATCAGATTAGAATTAGTTCAGTCTAATGAAAGAGAAATAATATGTACAACAATGGTTGAGAAAGGGGCTAATGGGAAAAGTAAACTTGATCTTCACCTTTCAAAATGGTTGAAATTTGATAGAATATTGCCAGAGAAGAGTGCTTCTGAAAGTGAGAATTACCCAGAACCAATGATAATACTAATGACTGGAGGACTGGAGTCAGGGGTTCAAGTTGGTGTATAGTATGAACTCACACTAAGTGGGTGATACAGGCTACATTTTGAAGAGTTCTGAAAGTAAGGCTGAGGAAAACAGTCATAAGGTGGTTAATTACCTCAAGGAATTAAATGTGAAAAATTGCACCTGCAGGGGAAAAAACTGACCAGGAGAAAATGGCAGCCTAATTATGCTATTAGAAATTAACATAAAAATTTAATTTTATTGATCATTACAATGTGTTGGGCACTCTTCTCTGCTTTATAAAACAAAACAGAACAAAATATTCCATTCTCATAAAAATCCTATACATACGACCCTATAATTGTTGCTATTTTACAAATGAAAAAACACGTGGCAGGTTTAGAGAGCCAAAGTCACTTAACTAATAAGTAAGGCAAACACTTAAGATGAACTAAAATATGTATTGGATAGGAGTTAAGAAACCTAGGTAATCACCTTATCATTGTCAAAAATCAGTTATTCAATCCTATGTAACTCAATTAACCTAAATGTACGTTGCTTGTCTTTCTTATAGGTTGAGGCTTGAATTACTATATCAAACCATTACACTTTATTTTGGCCTATTCCCATCACTTTTATTTCCTAAGGATACCCTGAATAAATTCCCATCTTTCAAGAGCATGAAGGCTTAAGCAAAATACAGAAAATCACAAAAAAGGGACCTAACCTACAACCAAACTGATCTTAGTTAATTCCTAATGAAATACTATTAACTTTAAAGGTATTCTGTGATTAAATTTTGATTTGTAGCTCCTACCCTTCCTTCTTGAATACCTATGCAACAACAAATAACCAATGAAAGATGGAGAGTCAGGGTTGAGGATGGAAAATTTACAATGAGAATAACAGCTGTGTGTGTGTGTGCGTGCACATGTGTGTGTGTGTGTGTGTGTGTGTGTGTAGTTAAGCATTGCTATTATGTTGAGAACTTGATACATTGTATCTCATTTAATAATCAGAATAGTTCTTCAAGTTAACTTTAACATTTCCATTTTACACAAAAAGAAACAGGTTCAGGTTAATTATTTTTCTAGGGTAACTGTTTTAAACTTAATTATGTCTCCCCAAAATTTATATACTAAAGCTTTAATCCTTAATGTGACTGTATTTGGAAATAGGACCTTTAAGGAGGTAATTAACATTAAATGAGTACATAAGGGTAGGCTCCCAATTTGATAGGACTGGTATCCTAGACACCAGAGGTGTGCAAACACAGAGGAAGGGCCATGTGAGGACATAGTGAGTAGGTGGTCATCAGCAAGCCAAGAAGAGAGGTTTCATTATAAACCAACTTTTCTGGCAACCCTGACAGAACCTTGATCTTGGACTTCCAGTATCCAGAACTGTGAGAAAATGAATTTCTCTTGTTTAAGCCAATATGTCAGTAGTGTTTTGTTATGGCCGCCCTAGCAGACTATTGTAGTGACACAGATAATAAACACTAGAATCATTGGAGTTAGATTTGACCTAAAGCCTACTCCAAGGTCATGCTGACAGAATGGTTCTTATCACTCTCATTCTTATCACTCTCTACATAGTGAAAACCCAGCCTCAATTTATGAAATATTTAAAATATCTGTGATTCAAATAAGCAAGAGTCTCTTTTCCTGTAGACCCAAAAATAGCAATAGAGTAAAAATATAAATACTTTCAAACAAAATTAACGAAAGTTTTTACAATTAGTGTTTTATATTCCTAAGTCTAACGGTTGAGTCTTAGTATTATTTTTTAATGATTAAAATGATAATAAAGGAGAGTACTTAATAGAAAATTAAGAATAGTTAAGTATATGTAGAAGGAAGATAATGTATAATGGGTTTGATTTTCATTTACTTTTCCAAATAAAAATATTCACCATGCCATATAAGGTAGAATAATAGACAGTCATTATAAATAGTAGAGTTACCTTGAGTTCTGTTTATTCAAAGAATTTTTCTTAGAAATGAATTTTTGCCATTATTATACATGATAAGGTTTAAGATCCTAAACATTAGGGTCATGTTTCTGCTCACAAAACATATCCTATAAACAGAGGACACAAAGCAAACACAAAGCAAAAGTCAAACATATTCTGGAACTAGGAATTAGAGAAGAAAGGCCATGATTGAAAAGTTAGACCTCACAATTATTTTTTGAAGAGAATAATACATCAATTAAGCCAGTTTTTGTTTGTATGATCCAACTAAATTGCTGAATTTAAGAAAATTTTAGGCCAAACTATTTTTTACTTATTCAAATTTTGTATGTAAATATTTCTTTGGATTCAGCCTAAAAGTGGATTTAGTTTGTTTGTCTGACTTCCAGGATTGAATATCCCAATCAGATGAGACTTATTTAAAGCCTTTGATATAGAAGTATTTATGCAATTCACTGGGTAACAAGTTCTTGGTTAAATGCATGCTGAGCCAGGAAATCTATATTCAGTTTTGAGCTCATTGGTGTAAGCTGACAGGCTTACAACATAGAAGAGCAGATAGTTCAGTTCCAGGTTAAAGACAATCTGATTAAGAATTTTCTTTCACTCAAGGGAGAATCAGTCTTTCTTTCTATTCAGGCCTTTCTTTTATAGATTGGAAGAGGCCCACTCATATGGTGTTGGGGGAGGAAATCTGCTTTATTCTACTGATTAAAGTGTTAACCCCATCCAAAACACCCTCTCAGAAAGACTCAGAATAATATTTAACCAAATATCTGGGCACCTAGGGGCCCAGTCAAGTTACTGCATAAAATTAACAATCACAGTTCTTTTATAGCTACAGAGTTTGTCTTATCTATGACTAACAGATGTTGGGTACAATTTCATGGGCTATGCAAAGCAGGTAGGTAGGCTAAATAAATGCCCCCAAATATGCCTATGTGGGCTACATTTAAAGCAATTGGATGTTTAAGAACTTGAGTTTGGCACTGGATAAGTTTGAAAAAATTGGTCCTAGCCCACTCTGAAGAAGAAAACTGTATAGGGGCAATGTACAGAAGCCAACACTGGCCCATTTATATATCACCTTGAAACTACCTAGTGTCATGTTTCAGCTTTCCAGATACTTTTCATCTGACAGTGGATGCTTCTTTTATCACAAATGCTACTCAGCCACATATTGTTAATAGAAGTATTAATTAAGGTATGGACCCCAAATGCTTTCTGCAATATGCAGACATTTGGTATTGTTTAGTGCTAAAATAACATGCAATTAAAAAATAGTTCAAAAGGATTACTTCCTAACCCCCTTCTAGTCTATACATTTTAGTGAGGCAGTTTGGTCACTAAGTGTGGCTGTTTCCAGAAAGAGATCATCCCCTCCCATCTGCTCCTTGTGCTTTGATCAAAAATGAAGTAGGGAAGTTATAGAGACCTATTTTAAAAAGCAGAGATTCTGCCCTGATGCCTTCTGGCATAATTTTTTTCTTTCTTTTGATAGTAACCTTAGGCTAGCTTTTTAGTACACACTTCACAAAGGGGTCTGGTGGGTTCCAGCTTAATTCTGGTTTAGCCACCTGGATTCTCTTGTTGGACTGGCATGGTCCTTAGTTATAAGGAAAATCATATGGATAATGAATGACCACTTAGCTGAATTCACTGTTATTTGCATTTTCTACACTGTTCCCTGCAGTGGCCCACACAGGCTGAAATTAAGAAAATAATGGATATCTGTAATTTTATAAAAGTTCTTCATCCCTCTTGCACATGGCTCTCCCACTCAAAACATATAAGCAGGGGATAATTGCAAAAAAAAAGTTAGGTTACAGTTACTGTTCTAGGACATACCCATGCTTGTGGCAATGGAGAGGCAACAATGGCCCTGTCCCTGTGAAAAAAGTGAAGAACATTAATAATATCTTCCAGAGTTGCTCCATGGAGTTATTCTCATGAAGAAAATTTCTAGTGTGGCCTTCCTAAACTATTGCAAACATGGTAAATGTGATCGATTATTGAGTCTGCCATTCCCTGTCAAACAGCTCTGACCAAAACTTGATTGCCATTCTTCTTAACTGTACTGAAAATATCTATCATAAACAAATAGCAGAGGTAACCCCAGTTTCTGCACCTGCCATGCAAACCACCTAGATATCTTGTCCATCTCCCATTCTGCTAACAGTTGCTCAGTCATTCCACAGCACAGATGAACTCAACCTGGTTGGTGACATGAATAACTTCAGGTGGTTTCTCCAAAAGAAAGGCCTAAATACAATTACTTGAACTGAACTAGAAAGCCTACAGCTGACCAGTGAGCCGTATTGGAGGACATCAAACTGACCCGTTTGACTGCTATAGGTCTTAGTTGTAACAAATTCTAAGTGGCAAATTCAACAAATTTGGCCAACCTTTGTTAGACTAATCAAAGTAGCCTACAGGATGGTGTACTCGTGGGAAATTTCACCAGAAAATAAGAAGTATAGAAACCAGTGGTAGGTAATTGCTGGGACCATTTCTCTATGAGCCTCTTGCTTTTCTGCATGTTTTTATGAGCAAGACACCTGATTACCTTTAGCCTGAGACTATTTCTTCATAGATGTTTGCATAACAAACAACCTGGGAAGACAGAGATAGTATTTACTTTCAACATAAAGGGCAGGTTAGCTTATGGTCCTAGAAGATAGAGATAGTGCCTCCTACTGGAGAAAACACAAGACATGCTTATTGCCCATTATAAAATATTTGTATTCTTTAAGGTGAGAGTTTCTTTCCTGTAATACAATCTATTGCATGAAAAGGTATCATCTGGCCTTCATTATGTCACCCTATGGAAATTGAGGTTGGAGAAATCGTTGCAAAAGAAGCTAATACTCTGTGTTCTGCTATTGCTGTGAGTAATAAATTGTTTTGTCTCTGAACCAGAAGTCTCATGTTATCCACCATTAAATTTTGGCAGTTTGACTTTTGAGCTTTTAGACAGGATAAAAATATCAGAACATTAAGAGTTCTTGAAACTCCTCCTCCCATTTCTGGTGAAGTTTTCTGCGTTTTATTTACCTTTGAATTTAAGTTAATAGTTTAGAAAAATTTTAACAAATATGTAATATATTGGAGTTGTTGTTAAGAGAAATGCATACTCCTCATTTTACACACATCTTTTCCTTATAATTAAATACTGTTAAGTTCCTAAATAAACTTGAATGCAACTTTGAATACTAAAAGCAAATGGCTATCCTTCATTAATTAAATACAAATGGTAATATTTGTTATATCTTTATTTTCAATAATTTAAAGAAGATACTTCACTATCAAGATTAAAGTAAATTATCTTGAGAAGAATTTTAGTATACTTTATTATTCAGTAGGCAGAATCTTGCTAAACTTTAATCTTGTAGAATGCAAATTCCATTTTGACAAACTCATGTTTATAGTTAACTGATACTGCTTTGGTAAGAGAAATATAGGTGCAGTAATTTTTCTTCCATTTCATTTGAAAATATAATGAGAAGACTTGTATTAAATGCATTTATACAAAGATACAGGATATGTTAAATAACTGGGATTACTTTACGAGAAGTTCAAACTGTGAGTTAAATCATGGCATTAATCTGAGCAGACTATTTTTGGTCAATACACATGGAAAATACACTATAAATTTTAGAATGCTTGTGTTTTGATTGTGGAAAATTCACATATTTTGTGTATCTTTATGATAACTTAGCTCTTAAATTTAGTGTTTCAAGAATTTTGTCATTTTGTAAAAACAGATATTCTCCATGCATCTCACCAACTGACTGAAATGATTTATTCCTATATGATTACTTTAATTACAAACATAATCATGAAAAGCTTTTGAATGCTGGATTCACAGTCTACTTTCTGGATATTTTGCTTTTACCACATCCCTTTAGTTTCTAAGTGTTCTTTTGGCCTATATTATAAGCAAAAATATTGGAAATTTTTACCCCTGTGGAGACATAGGCTTTTCTTTATTACCTCTTACTTAAACTTTTAATCACCTATTTGACAAGTTTTTGAAAACATATTATATCAACTATTAATTCTTGGAAAAATGGAATGACATTTTTAAAATCTCTAACCTACTGCATTGTCTGAATCCTTTTGTGAGATATGTTCTTTTTTTTTTTAGTCTTTAAGATCATCCAGTAGGCTTCATGGAAATAAAAGACTAAAAGTATTATAACATGACCATATTCAATCAGATATTGCTTGAGAATCCTAGAAAAAGTATGCCTTTATTTTAGAAGGTTGAAGAACTGAATAACTTTTGGAGTCCTATGGTCAGAGAAGAAAATCTTTTAGATGTCTCTACCAAATAATATTAAACACTAGAAAAAAATTACCACACTGACAACTTTCTTTAAGGACTGAGAGGAGATTATTTCAATTACCATGTTGTCCTGTCCTTGTCAACTTTTCCAAGGATGGCAGAGCTAAGAAATAACCTTAAAATACATTAAAGGAGAGGTGGTGAAAAACGAGAGCTAAAATTGTCTGCAGGCTAAGAATGCCTAGTTTTAAAATAAAGAAACCTG
>PVKP010020750.1:0-40260 GCA_004027715.1 Plecturocebus donacophilus
TTTTTTAAAAATAGAGACGGGTTTTCACCATGTGGGCCAGGCTGGTCTTGAACTCCTGACCTCAGGTGATCCACCTTGCCCAGCCAAACTACTTTTATAATTCCTACTGGATAGTGAATCAAAATTGCTAATGTGTGCTTCTACCATACTGAAATTATCATAAAAAAGTATGTATGAATGTTCAAGTATCTCAGTATTCACCCTCAAAATTTCTCTAATGAGTCCTACTCCATGATTCTGATAGAGTTCATTTCCCCCATTGCAAAGAGCTCTAAGAAAGCAATAAAAAAACCTTGAGAAGCACAGAAAAATAACAAGAGTCCAATAAAACAACTGTTCGTTCAGATTAAAGACATTAAAATGAAACATTTACACTCAATGGGAAACAACAATTATACTAGGCTATTAATCATAACACTTTATTAAAAATAAAAACACTAACAAAGTGTGAGAAAAGCTGCATATTATTTGCTCCTGAGAGTAATCTGTCATATAAAAGAGCTACTGAAAAATAAGTGGCAGTTACAATGAGTTCAGGCTGTACACAGGTTGCTCCCAATGGTGTCTCTCAACAGACAAGTCATATTTCATGAAGTTCATAAGTGAGAAGTATGAGAAAAGACATATTTACTCTTCCCTTCCCAAACCAATGAAATTCATCACTTTTTCCAAATTTAAAATAGAATGATAATGAATAAAAGAAAACTAAAGCAGAAGAATAATACTACACATTGGTGACAATTCAGAATTAGCATCCACTCATCCTGTCACAATCTAGTTTATAAACATCTGCTCTCAGGAGACTCAGAGAAAGAAACAGCTACATCCCCCTCCCTATGCCCTATCCCATTATGTTCGACAACTGCTGTCATGAGAGTTAGCATGAAAATCTTAAGGTGTTTTTTTTCTTTTTCTTAAAGACAGGGTCTCACTCTTTTGCCCAGGACAGAGTGCAGTGGTATGGTCACAGCTCACTGCAGCCTGACTTCCTAGGCTCGAGTGATCCTCCCACCTCAGCCTCTTGAGTAGCTGGGACTACAGGCAAAAATTAGGTGCCACAGTATCCACCTAATTTTTGTGTTTTTTGTAGAGACAGCATTTCACAATGTTGCCCAGGCTGGTCTCAAACTCCTGGGCTCAAGTGATCCACCTGCCTCCGCCTCCCAAAGTGCTGGGATTATAGGCGTGAGTCAGCACACCCAGCCTATCTTAAGATTTTTATAAATTCTGTAAGTTCAAAGTAGAAAGAAGCTTTGGAAAACATTCAGATTTTAGTTTAAAATAAGGAAAAATTTTTTTAAAATAAAGTTCTACTAAACAGTAGAGTGGGATGTCTTGTGAGAAAGAATACCCTATCACTAGAAAATGGTAAGGATTACTGTAAAGATAGCCACTGTACAGATAAAATTTTTAAATCCAAAATTCTGTAATTTTCTGAAACAGAACAAAATAGTCTTGCTAATAAATCTCAGGGACTCCATGTTTGACATGTCACTTATCTGAAATGACACAAACTTCTTTGCTATGTACTATTTAAAAGAAAGGTACCTTATAATCAATTGCTTTGTAAAATTCTGACATGAATTTTAAGACTTGACAGATAATGCTATTTTCCTTCAAGATTTATGTGACAAAAGCAATTCTTTATTTGAAGCCTACTTTTAATTTGGGAATCACCTTCCATATTATAATCCATATTACTTAACTTCTAGAAAGAAAAATCAAAATGTTTAGTTAGTATGTAAATGGTTCCCAAATATCCTGAATCTCCTTGAAATTCTCATAAATATTCAGATATCTTTATTGATGTAAGTATAATGAGAAGCCGCTATCTAATTAGTTCTAAAACTATTTGCCATTTTCAGGATATTCGTAAATATTAATCCCAAAGGCAGGTTTAAAACAAATATGCTCAAGATCCCTTAATCATATTTAAATAAAACCCATGCAAATATTTATAACAAGCCAATAAGGATACATTTATAAATTAAAGACAGAAGTTAAACTAAATAAATATACTTATAACTACTTATTAATAATATTTATTAAATGGTACATGCTGGGCAATGCTGGGAATTGTAAAGATAAACAACATAAAGGACACTGAGAAAAGACATAAATCCTTTTCTTAGTGATCTCATTGTGTAGTAGGGATGAAACTGTGCATCAAATGACTGTATTATATATAATGCAGAAAGTGCTAGAAAAGAAATAAAATAAATGTAAAATTAAATTTTCTAACTTTTAGTTAAGAGTTTTCTTTCTGCTGGAGTATTGCCCAGAGCACTTCTGCTGAGGTGGCATTTAAAGCTGGGCCTTGAGATACGCAGGATTTGGCCTGGTGGAAGGGAGGTATCTTATGAGCAAATCAACTTGACAGATGAAGTTTAAGGTGAGTGAGGAACTGAGGTTAACTGCTGGGATAGAATCTGGGTTCATATCCTAGCTCCAACAGATATATTAACTGTGTGCTCCTGTGTAGATTATTTAATGTTTTTAAGTTTCCATTTTCTTAAATGTATATATAAATAGTAACAACATCTACTTTACTCTGTTGATGGAATGATTAAAAGAAAACGTATTTGAAAGATTTATCATGTTTCCTGGCATAAAGTAAATGCTTAATTAATATTAACTTACCATTATTAATAGTAACAAATCTTTCATTAATTGAAAGTGAATGTGATTGGATTAAGCTGGATTGAGCCATATTTGTCTACCTTCCTTTCCAATCAAAATCTCTTAAAATTACAGGAACAACTACTTGTATAACAAGGATGTCATTGGGTGTGGTGGTGTGCATCTGTAGTCCCACCTACTGAGGAAACTGAGATGGGAGGATTGTTGCTTCAGCCCAAGAGTTCAAGGCTACAATGAGCTATGATCACTTCACTACACTCTAGCCTGGGAAACAAAGTGAGACCCTATCTCTTTAAACACACACACACACAAACACACACACACACACACACACACACACACAAATTTCATTCTTAAAATTAAAATGTTGAAGAATTCTTAAATGATAGAAAATTGTTTGGTCAAAAAAAAAAAAAAAAAGAAGAATTAGAATAGAGAAAATCTACAGTCAAATCTGGCAGAGGAAAAAACAGTTTTCAAATGAGCAGATAAGCAAGTCCAGACACATTCCACAGAGTAAAGGACATGGGAAAATACATGGGTAATAACAAAAAAAAAAACTATCCTTGGATAGTCTAAGCCAGAGATGTTTCTTCTTCTGCTCCTATTGAGCCACATGTTATCCTAGTTTTATTCTTGAGACAAAACCTTAAACCTCCTTCCCCAAAAAGAGTGCTTATGACAAACTTTTATGAATAAACTTGTGATAGGTCAACAACCCATCAACAACCTAAATAGGGATAATCAAAAGCAAATATGTATGGAAAGCTAAACAATTTAGAATTAATACAATGAAACAGAGGCATAATACTCAACAAGAGAAATAATAAAGGAGAATTGAAAGCAAGGTCTCAAAGAGATATTTGTACAGATAACCTGTAGCCATGTTCACTGCAGCATTATTCAGAATATTTGAAATGTGGAAGCAATCCAAATGTCTAATGATAGATGAACAGACAATCAAAATGTAGTATATAGATGTAACAAAATATTATTCAGAATTAGGAAGGAAATTCCCACATATGCTACAATAAGGATGTACCTTGATGATATTATGGGAGTAAAATAAGCCAGTCACAAAAAGGTAAAGAGAGCTCTGGAGGTGAATGCAGTGATGGCTGCACAGCAGAATGAAGGCACTGAATGCGAATGAAACACACACAATGGTGAAAACAGTTAATTTTAGGCTATGTACATTTTACCAGATTTTTTTTAAATGGGGAAGAATATTAGCAGAAGAAGAAAGTCAGAGAGGAGCAGGTAGAAAACAAAAATAGCTAGAACAAAAGAAGCATGAGCATGGGCAATTCTGGTTAAGGTAACCTGTAAAGGGACAAAGGGGCAATTAATCGAAAGCAGGTAACAGATGCTCTTCTTATGCCCCATTCAAGGAAGCTCAGCTGAGTTTAAAACAGCTCTTTATTACAGATTAAAACAATGACATCCGGCCAGGTGCAGTGGCTCACACCTGTAATCCCAGCACTTTGAGAGGCCAAGGCAGGCAAATGACCTGAGGTCAGATGACTTGAGACTAGCCTGGCCAACATGGTGAAACCCCATCTCTACTAAAAATACAAAAAATTAGCCAGGTGCAGTGATGCACACCTGTAATCCCAGCCATTCAGGAGAATTTCATGAACCCAGGAGGCGGAGGTTGCAATGAGCCGAGATCGTACCATTGCACTCCAGCCTAGGCAATGAGAGCAAAAGTGTCTCAAACAAAAAAAAAAAAAAAAAAAAAGAGAAAAAGAATATTATTTAATTTTTTGAAGATCTTCATGTATTAGTGATTATAGTTTAAATACCCTTTCATTAAAAAGCCACATGACTAAAAGTTACCAAAAAAAAGAAGCAAAGGGATAGAGAATGATACAGCTTGCTATCATTAATCAAAAGGAAGATGGAATACCTTTTTTACATTATTATATTGATATATTAATTAGCTATGTTAATACCAGACAAAGTATACAGATGATCTGAACAGTCATCTATATCAACTGATCTAATAGACATTTATAGAATATTCCATTCAACAATGACAAAACACATATTGTTCTTAGGCTTGCATGGAAATTCACCAAGATAGACAAAATCTGGGACATAAAATATACTTTAACACATTTAAATGAACAGAAATCATACAAAGTATGTTTTCAGACAATAGAATTAAATTAGAAATATGTAATAAAAATACAGCTGGAAAACTCCAAATATTCAGAAATAAATATATATCTAAGTAACTCATGGGCCTAAGAGGGAACTAGATATAAAATCAGAAAATATTTTGAACTTAATGAAAATAAATGAAAGCACAATGTATCAAAATTTGTGGACTGCAACAAAAGCTGTGTTTAGTGGGAAATTTACAGCATCAAGGCATGTATTAGAAAAGAGAACAGATTTAAAATCTGTAAACTCACATTATACCTTAGGAAACCAGAGAAAGAAGAGAAATTAGGCTTAAAGCAAGTAGAAGAAGAGGAATAATAAAAATTAAGAGTAGAAATAAAATTGAAAACAGAAAAACAGAGAAAATAAAATGAAACTAAAAGTTAGTTATTTATAAAGATCAACAGACTGATAAACCTGTAGCCAGGCACCAAAGGAAAAAGAAAGAGAAGCCACAAATTACTAATATATGAAAAAGGGGCCAACACTACTCATTTCATGAGCACTGAAAGGACAAGGGAAGGTAAGACCTGGTGGATCATGCCTGTAAACCCAAAACTTTGGGAGGCCAAGGCTGGCAGATCACTTGAGCCCAGGAGTTCAAGACCAGCCTCGTCAACATGGCAAAACTGTCTCTGCCAAAAATACAAAAATTAGCCAGGCATGGTGACATATACCTGTGGTCCCAGCTACTTGAGGGGCTGAGGCGGGAGATCACTTGAGCTCGGCAAGTTGAGGCTGCAGTGAGCCCTGATCATGACACTGCACTCCAGCCTGGGTGACAAGAGTGAGACCCTGTCTCAAACAAAACCAAAAAAGATAAGGGAATACTATAAACAATTCTATGCCCACTTACCCACTGAGATGAAAGTAACCAATTTCTTCCCCCCACCTTTTTTTTTTTTTTTTTTTTGAGATGGGGCTTTCTGTCATCCAGGCTACAGTGCAGTGGTGTAATCTTGGTTCATTGCAAACTCTGCCTCCCAGGCTCAGGTGATTCATTTCAGCCTCCTTAGTAGCTGGGACCACAGATACATGCCACCATGACTGGCTAATATTTTTATTTTTGGTAGAGACAGGGGTTTGGCATGCTGGCCAGGCTGGTCTCAAACTCCTAAGCTCAGGCAATCTGCCCACCTCGGCCTCCCAAAGTGCTGTAATTATAGGGGTGAGCGACTACTCCTGGCCAACCAATTTCTTAAAAGACACAAATTACAAAAATTCATACAAGGAGAAAGATAACCTAAATAGCCCTATGTCTATTAAACAATCTTAGTAATTAAAGATCTTCAAAAAAAGAACACACTAGGTGTAGATACTGGTGAATTCTACCAAATCCTAAAATGACAAATAATACCAACGCTCTACAATCTTTTTGAGAAAACAGAAATGGAGAGAACATTTCCCAACTCACACTATAAAGCCAGTGGTATGGTCTGAATGACAGTGTCTCTCCTCCAAAATGCATGCTGAAACTTAATCCTCAGAGAGGCAGTATTAAGATGTGTGGTCTTTGGGAGGTAATTAAGTCATGCTCTGCCTCATAAATCAGATTAGCATCCCTATAAAAGGGTTTGAGATTGATGGGTCCACCTTTTGCCATGGAAGACACAGTTTTCCTCCCCAATAGCGGGTAGAGCAATAAGGCACTATCTCAGAAAACAAGGACTTACCAGACTCTTACGAGTGTGGTACACAGGCTCTTACAAGACACTAAACCTGCTGGCACGCTGATCTTGGACTCCCAACCTCCAGAACTGTGAGAAATAAATTTCTGTCCTTTATAAATCATCCAGTCTAAGGTATTTTGTTAATAGCAACACAAACATACCAAGAAAGTCAGCATTATCCTCATACCAAAACCAGATAAAGACATTACCAGAAAACTCAGACCAATCTTTCTCATGAACATAGATGTAAAAATCCTTAAGAAAATATTAGCAAATGACTGAATAAATAAAGTAAATGGGGAAGGATGAACAATTCTGTGTAGGGGAATTCCAAATATATTCTATGCAAATACTTAGTCCACAAAGAGGTAGAGCTTAACTCTCCAATCCTTAAGTGTAGATTGTGTATAACGACTTTTTTCCAAAGTGTAGAGTGTGGAAAGGGTAAAAAAAAAAAAAAAAAAAAAGAGTAACTTTATGGTGGAGAAGTCTGATAAACACTACCTTAGCTATGTGATTACAGGATGACATCTATAGTGATAAGTCATGTTGATAGCATGTGCCCTCAATGTGATGTGATGAGAAAGTATTTTATCTCTGTGGCCTTCCTCTCAAAAACCCAGTCTAATCATAAAAAAATATCAGGCAAATTCTAATTGAGCAATATTCAAAATACCTCACCAGTGCTCCTCAAAACTGGTAAGTTAATCAAAAACAAGGAAAAGTCTAAAAAACTGTCACAGCCAATAGGAATCTAATGAAACATGATGACTAAATGTAATATGGCATCCTAGATAGGATCCTGGGACAGAAAAAAGATAAAAGCTAAGAGCATCTAAATAAAGTCTGAACTTCTGTAAATAAAAAATGTATCAATGTTGGTTATTTGTGACAAATTTATCAAATTAAAATGTTAAATATAGGGGGAAATGGTGTAGGATATATGAGAACTCTCTGTATTACTTCCATAATTTTTCTATAAATTTAATTATTTCTTAACAATATAGACAGAAAAGCATATTGAATTCAAAAAAATAAAAAAGAAAAAAGAAAATTAGTGGTATAGAAAGTAATTCTAGGAACTTTCCCAGAATACAATACTTAAAGACAGCAGATGGCATGAAAAGCAAAAATCTAAGAGGAGCTAACGGAATAAGTAGCAACAACAATAATCAAACAGAGAACATCATAAGATTTTTCTGGACCTAAACAGATACAAGTCTTTAAAGAAACCACTCAATCTGGACAATATGAAACTGGGGGTTTCACTGAAACTGGGGGTTTTATTCTTTGAATTCTAAAATTCAAATTAAAAAAATACTAAAAGCTTTCAGAGAATAAACCAAGCCATCTAAAATCAACAAATGAATGAGAAAATAAATTCCTAACATTATGCTAAAAGATGATGAGACTGCATATAAGGGCAAATAATATATTTTCAGACATACAAAGTCTTGAAAATTTACTTCTCATATACTCTTTCTGAGAAATTTATCATAAAATATAATCAAGTAAAATAAAGAATGATGAATCCAAGAAAGTAGAAATTGTAGCACAGAGAATCTAGTTTAGGGCAATGTACAGTACAAGAGAAACAGGGCAGTGAAGGCATGAAGTCCTTTTTAGTTGTTTGGTGAGGGGAAAGGGATCATGATGAATCCTGCGTGCTGCTAGAAAAAAAAAAGGCTACATATGTTGAATTTTTAGAGGTAGCCATTTGATAATAGAAAGAAAACAATTAAGATGGCAGAACTCATAAGGACAGTAAGATTAAAGTAGTCTACAGTTGATAAACCTAAAACAAAAGGATGTCAAAAGTTTGAAAATAAAAGAATAGAAAATATATGTCAGTCAATGCTATTATAAAAGCATGGCCAGGCATGGTGGCTCACGCCTATAATCTCAGCATTTAGGGAGGCCGAGGTGGGTGAGTCACTTGAGGTCAGGAGTTCAAGAGCACTCTGGCCAACACAGTGAAACCCTGTCTCTACTAAAAATACAAAAATTAGCTGGGCATGGTGGTGGGTGCCTGTAATCCCAGCTACTCAGGAGGCTGAGGCAGGAGAACTGCTTGAAGCCAGGAGGCAGAGGTTGCAGTGAGCCGAGATTGTGCCACTGCACTCTAGCCTGGGTGAGAGTGAGACTCCGTCTCAAAAAAAAAAGGGGCAGGGGGCAGGTATAGTAATGTCAGTATCAGACAAAACAAATTTGAAAGCAACAAGAATTAACTAGGACAACACAAATGTTTCCTGCTGATAAAACAAATACCATGTTTCCTTGATCCTTTTCCACATTTTAACATCTCTGCAATCAGGTTGCATCTTTATAATGCATGGTATCTTAGATTTGATGAAATGGAGTAATTGCCCAGGAAGATAAGTCATAATTCCTAATGCATTAACAACATAGTTTCTGAATATATAAAGCAATAATAGAAATAAAAAAAACTGAACAAAGCTGCAATCATAATTTCTTAGAAATATATATATATTTTTGAGATGGAGTCTCGTTCTGTCACCCAGGCTGGAATGCAGTGGCACAATCTCGACTCAATGCAAACTCCACCTCCCAGGTTCAAGTGATTCCCCTGCCTCAGCCTCCCCAGCAGGTGTGGTGGACTACAGGAATGTGCCACCACACCTGGCTAATTTTTGTATTTTTATAGAGACGAGGTTTTACCATGTTGCCCAGGCTTGTCTCAAACTCCTGAGCTCAAGCGATCCACCCACTTGGCCTCCCAAAGTGCTGGGACTACAGGTATCAGCCACCATGCCTGGACTCTTCAAAGTATATTTTCTTAGAAACTGACAGATGAGGTAGACAGAAATTAGGTAAGATTCTAATGAATTTTAAGAACACAATTAAGTTTAATCCAATAGATATGTACAAACTGTAATATGCAGCAAACTTAACACCCAGAGAACTATCACCAAAAAAACTGACAATGCATGAGATCACAAAAAGATCTTAAATTCCAATGAATGGGAAATGTAGAATCATCTGCTGAAGTAAGAGAATTACAGGCTTGAGGAGGATAAAGGTTTCGAATATTGACATACAGAGAAAAGAGAGGAGGTAGACTAGGAAACCCTAATAGGATTTGCCAGCAGTCTCAGCCTAACTGAAGTTGGTGCTTTGAATTTGGTATGCAGTGTCCCTGATGGTGAGAGAATAACATTCTTAAAAAGAAATTATTCAAAGCTACTATAATACCTGAAATGTCCATGAGCACGGTTGCTGAATAGCTAGGAGACAGGCTAGGTCCAAAATGCAATGTAAACATAAACTGGCAAAAATAGCCAAGGTTACATATTTTAGGTATTCAAACAATTTCACTGCAAGGGAATAAACTGCATGTGAATAATCCCATAGACATTCTCCTCTGAGGAACTAAGTCTCAAAGGCAGAAAAGAACTAATCTGATAGGAACACACTACTGCAGAGTTTTATATATGTGTATGTCCTCTGATAAGCAGCCCTTGCAATGAACTGCTGGTTTCAACAAATGACTTATATAAACAATTGAAGGAAGTTATAAAATAAAGTGAACACAAAATACTCCTCCCACTCTTGTGTGCAAGAGAGATGTTTTAATTTTAAGGAAGTCATCTGACTTTTTCCTGACATCAAAAGCACTCATTAAAAAAGGTGTGACAGATGTTAATGACGCACCTACCACAGCAGTGGGCCCAGAAAAAGATAGCCGCCTCTCCTTTCATCCTAAACCAAATGCTGCCTCCTCAATATGATTCCCACATCCCAGAGGAAAGGAGGAAGACAAAAAGCAGAAAGGTATTTCTGCTCATTAACCATTTAGTCCAATAAAAAAGAAAAACTGACTTTCAATGAGCTTAGTGATTTACATTACATCTAATCAGAACCAATGTTCTAGGCTGTAGTTGAGAGAGAAATAGCATTAGCATTTTTTAAGATGCAGAAGTCCAAATTCAAGCAGTCTTTATTTCCTGAGATTATTTTTAAAAATAGTCCTTAATCGAGATTTTTAACACTATTGTAAAATAAACTACAAGTACTCAAATTTGTAAAAAAAAAAAAGTATAAAATGAAGAGGAACTCAAAAAATTAGGAGAAAACCATCACCAAACCAGAATCTAGCTAAAAAAATCTCTTATATTTATTTTATCATTTGGGGTCTATAGTGCTCAGGTACATGCTATATAAGGGGAAACTCAGACAATAATTCTGGTGGTAAATAAAGGTTTTTATGAGAAACAGGCATATAGCTAAAATATTAAAACAATATTATAGCAGTTATGAGGCAGTAGTAACATTGAAAATGTTAATATCAAAGAAATACACTTCTCAAAATGCATATCAAATTATACTATACTTTTTATTTCTGATAGGCTCTTAAGCATGCATCAATTGGGAGATATTCTCATTGCCAACAACACTATAACCTAAAATGAAAAACACACAGATCCAACATTGAAACTATATGAAAGCTAGTCTATAAGCAGCCAGATTGTCAGTGATGTCTTTCAGACTCAAATGATATTCTGCCAACTATGACATTATTGTATAATTTAGCATCTTAAATATAACTACCAATTAAAAGATATTCAGACATACTATCTTCCTTCTGGTGTTTTAGCAATGCATAATAGATCCTTTCTTTATAACAAAATAATAGCATCAAATTCAAATTCAAGCTTGCTCTTTGATAATTCTAAATTTAACTTTGTGTCCAGAAAGGTCATCTGCAAGACTTTTATTTAACACCAAAAATTATCAATGAGGCATTAAATTAGTATTTGGACCTCACAAGTTCTGGTCTTAAAGTACATGACCTTTGGCAAAGATTAAATTAATGTTCAACATCAAACAAACTATTCATACTTTAATTATATGTCTACCTCTTCAAAGCTATCTAAAAACATAGCATTCATTATAGCACAACTCAACATTAATGGAGACAAACTTTCTTAACCTAAGTAGAACAAAGATCATATCCCTAGATTTACACAGAGAATCCCTCTAATTAGTGTAAAACTCTGTTTTCTTCTCTTATCCTAAATATCCAATAAATCATAAATCTTGTGCCATGCTCTTTTGTAGAAACATCTATCCAACATGTAATAAATAGGTATCATGTATAAGCCTGATAGTTGTCCCCTCCAAATCTCATGTAGAAATTTGATCTTCAATTTGGAAGTGCAGCCTAGTGGAGAGTATTTGTGTCATGGGGACAGAACCCTCATGAATGGCCTGATGCCTTTTTTGCACTGAGTGGGTTCCCACTCGACTGGTTTCCTTGAGAACTAGTTGTTTAAAAGAGCCTGAAACCTTCTCCTCTCTCACCATGTGACATGCCTGCTCCCACTTTGCCTTCCGCCATGATTAAAAAGCTTCCTGAGGCCCTCAATGGAAGCAGATGCTGGTGCCATGCTTCTTGTACAGCTTGCAGAACCAGGAGCCAAATAAATCTCTTTTCTTTATAAGTTACCCATCCTTAGGTATTCCTTTCTAGCAATGGAAATGAACTATTACAAAGCCATTAGGGAGTAAAAGGAAAGTCTCTCTCTCTCCATTGCCATAAACTAATCCAGGGCCTTAAACACCACATCTGATTTGGTACAAAATCCTCCTAAATGGTAGGATGGATTCCATATTTTCCTCTATAAAGCCACTCAACACATTTCCAATAAATTAATCTTCTTAAAGTGCTACATAACCGAAAATTGCTGGAGTCCTCCAACTCTCAACAAATTCCAACTTTTGACTTGGTATTAAATAATCTGGTCTATGCACACCTTCCTAGAGATACATTCCTGTAAGCGTACTTCTCCCAACACTGGTAAACTGAGATGCTTGCTATTCTCCAAACGCACTTTGAACCTTCTTACATATACACCTCTTCCCATCTTCATGTAACCTCACTGTAGCTATAATACCATACATTCTTCTAGGCTCAGCTCAATTGCCACGTTCTTCAATAAGCCTCCTTTGCCTGTCAAACCTAGCAGAAATTATTTCTTCCAATTTAGAATTAGAGTACCAGTTTGGCATTCTGCACAGCTTGCATTATAATTATTTAGATTCATAATCCAAAACCTTTACCCTGGCACTGTGTAGAATCTTTCAGATTCAATAAACTGGCAACAATTGGGGTGATCATGGAATATGCTGTTCACAACTAGATCCTACTGAAAGTGAAAGGAGCTACTTTTTGGTAATTACGCTGGGAGACTGTCTCAGGCACACTAGATGTATGGTCATTCTAGCAAAATGGTATACCTAACCAACCTTGTTAGTAAGTAATTACACTTATTTATATTTACTTAAAAGATCGAATTTGAAATTAAGAGAACATAAGCAGAAAAAAGAACATAAATTTTTGTCTTGAAAACATCAAACTTGCTAAAGTGGTACAATGAATTCTGAAACTGAAAACCAAGGTATCAATCCTGATTCTGATGCCAGCTAGTTATTTTAAGGCAAGTCACTTAACTGACTCTTTAGCTCAGCTAAATTAAATACTCAGATCTCTAAGGTCTATTCTAGCTAGACTCCATGATTTTATATCATCTCTCCTAAGCCTATATAACAGAATCTCTGCAAGATAACTGTGAATTTCTATTTATACAGCACATGTACTAAATAAAATACTTGGTTAACAAAACAAATTAGTTTTTAATATTTTAATAAACTGTACTTAACCACCTCAGCATTTATGTGACATTATTCATCTTCTAGGAAAAAAATGCTATACTGACATTTACAGACAGTTGCCACATACTTTTAAACTATTTTTTTCTCCCATGGCATTTTGTTTCAATAAATAAAAACTCAAGAAGTTTAAAACTACCCTGAACAAGCTAGAAATCACTAGGTATAGATTTAAATATTCCAAGTTAAATTTCTAATTGATTTTTTTAATTTGGTTCTCCAAAAACTTCAAATGTATTATCTTTCCTTTCCTCCTCATCTTCAGGTTTTTCCAACCCCTTTCCTCAGGCATAACCACCATTAATAGATTGCTGTGTAAACTTGCAAAACTTTCTTACACATACAAGGATATATACATTTATATCCTTCCTTCTATTTTCCACAAATGAAATCAAGAGTATACATACTTTTATGCAACTTGTTTTATTAATAATATAACTTGGATATTTTTCCATATATAGATCTTACTCTTTTTAATAGCTTCCTAGTATTCTACTGTATTCAGGTATTTAACTAATTCCTTATTGGTTAATTATGTTACTTAGAGATTTATGCTAGTCTAACACATGAATCTTTAAATACTTAGTAACTATATCTGTAAGATAAATTATTATAACTAGAATGGTTTAATGAAAGGGTGTAAGAATTTTAAATTATTCTTAAACTGCATCTCAAAAAAAATTTATATTGTTATCAAGAACTCAAAAATATGTTTCTTCATACTCTAGTCTGACAAGTATAGATCAGTTTAAAACAATAAAAAGATAAACCTATAAGGACTACCATATCCATATGATACTGTTTTATAAAGTCTTTATTTTTTATAAAGAAAAATATTTCACTTCTGCAAATGAAAAGTGTGTATATGTACGTGCAAGTGTAAAACACACACACACATAGGCTCCTTCTAATTCAGGTCTCAAATATCACCACTTCGGAAAGGCCCTCTCTGTCTACCCTATTTAAAATAACTCCTACTCTACTCCCAATAATTCTTTATCAGAGCATTATTTTTATTTACTTTCAGTGGACAATAAAAGGTATAATTATTCATTTATTTGCTTATTGTCTGTGTCTACTAACAGACAATAAGCACTATGAGGGCAGATAATCATGTCTGCCTGTTAACTGTTTCATCCTTACCACTTAGCACAATGAATACAGAATTGTATTTGCCATATAACATTTTGCTCAACAAATTATTTACTGAGTGCACAAATACATAGAATGTTTGTTAATGAGGGTTATCTCCAGAAAGTAAGATTAAGGGAAGGGCTAAAAAGTAAATTTACTTTTATTTCAGTCAATCATGTATTCTTATTCTTGACAATGAACATGTTATGTTTACTTTAAAATATTTTAGTGCAAGTTTGGTTTTAACCAGATCATTACAGATGCCTTGCAATCTGGTCATATAAAGAAGATTCTCTAATTTTGTCAATTTAAATGATCTAACTGAATATTATGTGGATTTTTGTTGTCTCTTTTGAAAAAAAATCTTCAAACTTTACTTCATAAAGTTAGGCTTTCATCTTCATTTTTAATCTCCTTTAATGCTGACTACTGAATTCTTATGAGTGCTCTGCCTCTGTATGTTCTTTTGAATTATTATTACCCTAAAGTTATAGATTGCTTACAATTTACAAAATGCTTTACAGATATTAGTCTATTTGCCCCTCAAAGGTGTGCTGTGCAGAAATGACTGTTTAAAGTTATAGGTAAGAAAACTGAGGCACAGAGAGGTTAATCACTTCATCCACAGTGGAACTGGGACATTAATCCAGTATATCAGACTTTTAGCACACAAGGTTTGTTTCATTATAGAAGTTATGACAGGTTACATAAAATTATTAACTGGAAATGCCTCAACCTGTCTGCAAACAATATACCTATTTCATTATCTATACAGAAGAAGCATTCTGAAACACATCTTACATTAAATGCATATGTTTGTAAAACAACTGCATTTAACAGAGTATTTGGAGTGATATGGGACCTAAGAGATCATTGAATTTAATTCCTTTATTTTGTAGAAAAAAAAATCACAGAATTATAATATTTAATCCAGTCATTAACAGAAGACATGAACTAGAACCCAAGCAGTGACAGCAGATATATTTTCAGTCTTTAGAAAGTTCCTAGACATGAAACTCATGATTAAGAAGTCAAATTACACCAGTTACCTTGAGTAAAACTTTCCCTAATGTTATAATTAACCATTACAAAAAAGCAAAATAACTGATTAGAACTTATCCTTTAGTTAACACCAACACCAACTACTGTACATTCTAGTGCTTTAGAATTAAAATATTCCACTAATGAGTCACAATTTCCTGCTATCTAGCCAACTTTTAATCATGCCAGGTCATTAGTCACTTATTCCAGTGCTTCTATTATTCAATACCAACCTCAGATACTATATGGAATTTTTTACAAACACTTCTGTCAAAAAAAAAGGTGGGGGGGGATGCTCAGTGTATATTCTTATCTACCATGGCCATAATATCCCAGCAGTCATTTAAGGAGCTGTTAAAGTATAAGTTTCCTTTACAAAAAACAAGTTCATATTACTCCCTTTTCATCAATCTTTCTTTACTAGAACTAAAATGTACCAATTATCAGACTTGGTATGAAAGGACAGAAAAAGAAAAGCATATTTCTGTGTTTTTACATTCCAGTCTCACATGATAATTTTGGAATCTATTTTTAAATTCAACTGACAGGAAGAAAGGCCAATAAAAAGTTAATGAACAAAAAATAGACATTTTACCTGAATTCTTACTACTCTTAATCAACCTGCTGGTTGATTAAGAGTAGTAAGAATGACTTAAATAATAATAATTTAAATAATAATAAATAATAATCTATCTGCCAATGCTTTTTAAAAAATATAATTCAATAAATAATTACAAAAAAACAAAGGATTTTAGCATAAAATGACAGGCAATGTTAATCTGAAATTGCAGCAAATAAAAATAATCCTGTTTTATGTTCAGTTAAATATTTTTAAAAGACACAAGACTTTCTAAAATCAAGAGTTGCTGTTCCTGAAAATGTATAAAAGTAAAGTTAAATATTAAAAGTTGTTATTTTAAATGTTTTGATTAAGAAAGCATGTTGAGAACAGATGTCAAATTCTACTTCACAATTTGCTCAGAAATTCTGTTTTCCAGTGATAAATGCACAAACGTTTTATACAATTCAACTGTAATTATTAAATTTTATTATATGTTCAAAGCTGATAATTAACCTAATAGTCATGTTAAGGATACCACAGGCCTACTATGGATGCTCCAAGGCAGCTTCTCACAGCCAAGTGCTAGCCAGCTAGCTGACGGCCAGTATACACAGCCACACGCTTCAGGTGGGAATCAGGAAACTCTCCCTACAGAAAGACTATGAAAGATTCAGTCAAATACTGTCAACATTATTTTAAAAGGTTTGTGAAGAGAAGCACCATCACAAGAGATTTATTTCCTTTTTCAATAACTAACAGAATCACAGAAGAGCGAAGGTAGACTACAGTGGATCCTTGAACAACACAGTTTTAAACTGCATGGTTTCATTGATACGGTGATTTTTATTTTCAACCAAATGCAACTGAAAATATAGTATTTCTGGGATGTAAAACCTGACTATACAGACAGCTTAGTTTTCATGTACTCAGTTCTTACAGAGCTGAGTGCAGTACTTCAATATGTACAGATCTGGGCATATGTGGGGGTCCTGGAACCAATCTTCCATGTATACCAGAGAATAACTGTATTTCTAAACATATATCAAATATTCCATTTCACAATCAAAGATACAAAATTCAATGAATAAGATGTCAATTTTGCCTAATAATAAAGTTTATTTTTGCATAGGTAGGTGGGTGGTCTTGCTCTGTTGCCTAGGCTGGAGTACAGTGGTGCAATAATAGCTCACTGAGGCCTCAACCTCTCAGGCTGAAGCAATCCTCCCACCTCAGCCTCCTTAGTAGCTGGGGCCAAAGGTGTGTGCCACTACATCTGACCAATGTTTTTTGTTTTTTCACTTTTTTGTGAGGATAGGGTCTCATTATGTTACCCAGGCTGGTCTTAAACTTTTGGGCTCAAGTGATTCTCCTGCCTCAGCCTCCCAAAATGCTGGGATTATAGTGGTGAGCCACTGCACCCAGCCTAAATTTTGTGTTTTTAAATGAACATTACTTTTTAATAGCTGGGTAAGATGTAATTAGGTTTGTATCCTTTCTTCACTTTTAGTAAAAATGTAAATTGTTACATCATTTACTAAAACCATTTTGACAATTACATAAATTACTAGCTTAAACCATTAATTGTTCTTTTAGGAATTTTTCCTAATGAAAGAATCAGAGATTTGGACAAAGACTACTAATACAAGCATTAGTAATTAAAAAGGAAAAATAGGGATAAAGAAAGGAAGAACAGGAAATGACTTAGATGTCCCAAAATAGAGGAAGTAGTTAAAATAATTATAATACAACCTTATGATGGAAAAGTTTTTTGGCCATTATAAACCATGCCTTTGAACCCCTTTAACAATATCAGGAAGATCTCAGGATATAATAACAAGTAGAAAAACAAGATACAAAATAATATATACCAAATAATCTGAATTTAATTTTAAAAATATGTATACATATTTAGACACTTCCATACCAAAAGGTTAACACTGGTTATCTTTGGGCAGTGGTATTTTCTCAGTGTTCTAAAATAACCATGTATTACTTTTTTTTTTTTTTAAGAGAAAGAAAGAAGTAGAATAAAAGAGAAAAAAGAAAGAAGGACGGAGAGAGAACGAGAATCTTGCTCTACTGCTCAGGATTTCATTTAAATCTGTGAAATGCTTATGCAATTACTAAAAAGTGATTTATTTCCTATTATGTGATCACTTTTAGACTAGATATGATATAATATTAAAAAAATATATGTTTTGTGGATATGGGGTGGTAAGTTCTGTAAATATTTATTAAATTTGCTTGTTCCAAGTCTGAGATCAAATTGTGGGGTTTTTTTTTTTTTTTTTTGCTCTCCATTAGGTTAGTAGATCTTCCTCCATCCCTTTATGTTAAGTCTGTGTGTCCCTGCCTATAAGAAAGGTCTGAATACAGCGTACCGATGGGTTTTAACTTTTTATTCAGTTTGTCTAACTGTATGTTTTGACTGGGGCATTTAATTCCTTTAAGTTTAGGCTTTATATTGATATGTGTGAATTTAATACTGTTATTTAAGGCTAACTAACTGTTTGCCCATTAGTTGATGTAAATTCTTCATTGTTGTAATATTCTTTACTTTTTGATAAGTTTTTAAGATAACTGATGCTGGTTGTTCATTTCTGTATATAGTGCTTCTTTCAGAAGTTGTTGCAAAACAGGCCTGGTGGTAAAAAAGTCTCTGAGTTCTTGCTTGTTCGCAAAACATTTTATTTTTCTTTGGCTTGTAAAACTTAGTTTGGCTGGATATGTGATTCTGAGTTTAAAGTTTTTTTCTTTAAGGATGTTAAATATTAACCCCCACTCTCTTCTGGCTTGTAGAGTTTCTACTGAGAGATCTGCTGTGAATCTGATAGGCTTCCCTTTAATGGGTAACCTGGCCTTTCTCTCTGGCTGCCCTTAGTATTTTCTCCTTTATTTCAATCCGAGTAAATCTAACAATTATGTGTCTTGGAGTTGGTCTTCTTGAGGAATATCTTTGTGGGGTTCTCTGTACTGCTTGGAGTTGAGTATTATCATGCCTTGTTAGTTTAGGAAAATTTTCCTGGATAATATCCTGAAAAATATTTTCCAACTTGGATTCATTCTCTTCGTCACTTTCAGGTATACCTATTAAGCGTTAATTAGGTCTTTTCACATAGTCCCATATTTCTTGGAGATTTTGTTCATTCCTTTTTACTCCTTTTTCTCTGAACTTGTCTTCTCGTTTCATTTCATTAAGTTGGTCTTCGACCTCTAATATCCTTTATTCTACTTGATCAATTCGACTGTTAAAACTTGTGCATACTTCACAGATTTCTCGTGTTGTGTTTTTCAGCTCCATTAATTCGTTTATGTTCTTCTCTAAATTGTCCATGGTCGTTAGCATTTTGTCAAGCCTTTTTTCAAAGTTATTAGTTTCTTTGCATTGGTTTGGAACATATTCTTTTAGCTCACAGAAGTTTCTTATTATCCACCTTCTGAAGCCTAATTCTGATGATTCTTCACACTCGTTTTCCATCAAGCCTTGTTCCATTACTGATGAAGAACTAGCATCCTCTGTAGGAGACACTTTCTGATTTTGAGTGTTCTCAGTTTTTTTACGGTGGCTTCTTGGCATCTTTATGGTTCTATCCATCTGTTGTCTTTGTAATTACCAACTTTCAAATTAGGTCTCTGAGTGGACGTCCAGCTTGTTAATTTCCAGCTCCGGAATCTATGTAATTTTCACTGTGGCGACCCGCAACGCTGGCTAAAACAGCAGCATTGAAATTTGTGGTGCTTTTCTGCCCGGGGGTCTCCGGTCTGACTTCCCTCTTCAGTCCCTTTTTCAATCAGCTGGATAGACTGCTCTGCCTTCACAGAGCTCCAAATATCATCCAAAAGGAGACTCAGTCCCGTTTACTCTGCAACAAGAGCTGCCGAGCCGAGGCGCCAGCAAAAAAGCTGCACCAGCCAAAAAGGTGGTGCTGGCCACCCGTGGGGCTCCTCCGCTGGGAATGTCCTGGTCCGTGGGCAGCAAAAATTTATCGGTAAGTGTGGCATCCACTGGCTCTCTGCACTTTTACTGGGAGCTGCAATCCTGAGCTGCTAGTGATCAGCCATCTTGGATCTCTCTCCCATGTATTACTTTTATATAATTAGCAAAGTCTTTTTTTTTTTTTTTTTAACTCACCTTTTAATCAGTGGTAAAATTTAGAAAAGGTACCAGATATAACATTGACGACTTTCTGCCAAAAACATCACAGACAGAGAGTCTACAAAGAATTCCTTTCAGAGGAGAACTGGGTTGTCTTGCAAGAAGTAAATACAGCAAATTCTTATATACCTCACTGATACGTCTTGATTTGATAGGAGAAAGGCAGGTGCTTGGACAGCCTGAAGGAGAAATGATGAAAACTGGCCCATCTTGAGCCTCTTTCCATTTGTGTTTATTAGCATTGTGAATTTCCAAGAGTGGAATATAATGTTTATATAGCAGTCCCCAAATCTGCTGGACCGTGGAACAAAAACAGACTTGTTTGTTTGCTTTTTAGCAGACTCATTAACACATCTTGAAGGGCACAGTTTGGGAAACACTGATGAAGGGATATTCAAGAGACGATGGACTAGATTGAGACTGGCAAACTATCGCCCACAGGCCACCTCCAATACACTTCCTGCTTTTGTATATAGTTTTATGGGAACACAGCCACATGTATTTGTTATAGATTGTCTGTATTCTGTCTGTGGTGCTTTTCACACTTACAATAGAAGAGGTGAGTGGTGTAAACAGAGACCTAATGTCAGGTAAAGCCTAAAGAATCTATTCTTTGGCCCTTTACAGAAAGTTTGCCAACCAATGGACTACATGATATGTATCTTTCAGCCCTGATAGTTTGTGATTCTAAGTTATTTCTCATCAGTGGATGTCTGTTTCACTTAAAATTTTTTAAATTAAAAAAGGGGAGGGAGTGGGAGGAAAAAAGACAAACGGGGAGCAGGAGGGTGAAGAATAAAAGGATAAGAGAAGTCAGACTTGGTGTATTAATAATGAGGAGGAAATGTGTCCTAGTGTCTCCAAGGAGGAACTGTTAAAGGGAGAACTACAAACTACAGATAATTTACTAACATATCTCTGTGATCAGTATCTGAGCTTAACTAGAAAAATGATGAATTGAATTATGGAAAAAGGAAATAAACATTTTGTGATAGTCCTTATCTCCATGAGTCTTGTTTAAAAATAATATTGAAAGTATTTGAGTATCTTTGACACAAAGTATTGTTGTGTACTATAAGAATCTTACAATAGTTTATTTTCAGTTCTATCCTGTGTATCAAACTACACTACATATAATATTGTCATACTTTTAAATTTTATATGTTATCAACTATTTTTGTGTTAGATCATAGTCAGCATATTAGGACCTGCTACCTGTTTTTGTAAACAAAGTTTCACGGGAGCAGCCAAAGTTGTTTGATCTATAGGGTGGCTTTTGTGATAAAAAGGTGGAGTTAAGAAGCTGTGACAGAGACTGACCCTTTAAACCTAAAATATTTAACATTTGGCCCTTTACAGAAAAATGTTGTTGCATATTACCCTATTGCTGCCTGCCCTATTCCCCTCACCTCCCCATCATTGGCACCCATTTGCTTTTAAAATCCACTTTATCTAGAATCATGTAAGACAAATATATTCTGATGTAAGTATTTAATTCATGGTGCCTTGCATAATGGCCAAAGGCACATGAGTTTGTGAAGGTGGAAATAAACTACTTAGAGAGTAAAAAAAAAAAAATTTTGCGGGCCCCTGTTTAGACAGTCGATTATCTCTTAAAGTTAGTAAACAATTAAAAATATATATTTTTATATTTACTTTAAAATAGAAAACACTCTAGCTCACTTTGTTTTTGTCCTTTCACATTTTTCGTAGCATAGGTATGTCAGTAACAAATTCTCAGCTTCCGTTCTGAAAAGGTCCTTATTTCACTTTAATTTTTGAAGGATATTTTTGCTGGGAATAGTTTCGGTTGCCTTTTTTTAAAGGACTTAAGAAATATTGCTCTGTGGTCATTTGGGCAGCACATACAATAATACTAAACTTGGAACAAGAGTGAAGAGTAGTATGGCCCCTTAATTAAAAAAAAACAACTAAAAAATATTGCTCAGTGTCTTCTGGCTCACATTATTTCTGGCAAAAAGTCTGCTGTAATTCTTATCTTTGTTCTTCTATATGTAATGTATCTTTTTGCTTTTTAAATTTCTGACGGCCTTCAAGATTTTTCATGCTTGGTATCTATAAGTGTGACTATGATGTATACAGGCATACTTTCTTCTTATTATTATTATTATTATCATCATGGTATTTAGCTTACTTGGGGATTGTCTGAGCTTCTTTTTGGATGTGCGATTTGATCGCTTTCATTTTTAAAAATTCTTGGCCATTATCTATTCAAACATTTGTTTTTCCCTGTCCTTGTTCTATTTCTTTGTGAGACTCTCATTTACTTATAATTTACTTATGTTACAGCCTCTGATACTGTCCCATCGTAGATGCTCTGTTCAGTGAATGGTGTTCCATTGTATGGATGTATCACACTTTGTTTATCCATTCAGATACTGAAGGATATTTTGGTTGCTTCCAAATTTTGGCAATAATGAGTAAAATTCTTATAAACATTTGTGTGTAAGTTTTGTGCGAACATAAATTTTCAGCTCATCTGGGTAAATATCAAGGAGCACGACTGCTAAATCTTATGATAAAAATGTTTAATTTTGTAAGAAACTGCCAAACTGTCTTCAAAAATGGCTGCACCATTGTGCATTCCCAGCAACAATGAATAAGAGTTCCTGTTGTTCTACATCCTTGTGAGTTTGGTGGTGGTGTCAGTGTTTTGGATTTTTGCTATCCTAATAAGTGTATAATGGTATCTCATTTTTTTAGAGAAGTTTTAGATTCATTGCAAAATTGAGCATAAGGTAACCAAAATTTCCTCTGCCCTCACATGCATGGCTTCTATTATCAACACTTGAGTGGTACATTGATTACAATTGAATAATCTGCACTGAGACATCATTACTACCCAAAGTCCATAGTTTATATTAGTGTTCACGTATCTTCTATTACAGTATCATACAGAGTAGTTTCACTGCCATAAAAATCTGTGCTCTGCTTATTGATTGCACTCTCCTCCCAAACCCTGGCAACCACGAATCTTTTTACTAATTCTGTAGTTTTGCCTTTTCTATAATGTCATGTAGTTGGAATCATACCATCTTTAGCCCTTTCATACTGGCTTCTTTCACTTGGTAATTTGCATTTATAATTTCTCCAAGGGCATTATGGTTTGACAGCTCATTTCTTTTTTTTTTTTTTTGAGACAGAGTCTCACTCTGTTGCCTAAGCTGGAGTACAATGGAACAAACTTGGCTCACTGCAACCTCTGCTTGCTGGGTTCAAGTGATTCTCATGCCTCAGCCTCCTGAGTAGCTGAGATTACAGGTGTGGACCACCACGGCTGGCTAATTTTTGTATTTTTAGAAGATCTAGGGTTTGCCATGTTGGCCAAGCTGATCTCAAACTCCTGCCCTCAAGTGATCTACCCACCTCAATCTCCCAAAGTGCTGGGATTATAGGCGTGAGCCACTGCACCCGCCTGGTAGCTCATTTATTTTGGTAATGAGTAATATTTCACTGTCTAGATTTACACCAATTTATCCTTTCACCTACTGAAGGACATCTTTGTAACTAGGAATAAAGATGCTACAAACACATTTGCATGCACGTTTTGTGTGGACATAACTTTTCAACTAATTCATGTAAATACCAAGGAGTACAACTGCTGGATCAGATGTTAAGAGTGTGTGTTGTTTATGAACTTGGTTTAACTCATTCTGTAGTCTGTAGGAGTATACCTCAAGTAATTTTAAAAGTAAAGGTATATATGAAACCCTGTCTCCATTAAAAATACAAAAATTAGCCAGGCATGGTGGCATGCACCTGTAATCCCAGCTACTCGGGAGGCTGAGGCAAAAGAATCACTGAACCTGGGAGGCAGACGTAGCGAGCCAAGATTGTGCCACTGCACTACAGTCTAGGTGACAAGAGTGAAACTCCATCCGTAAATAAATAAATAAAGTATATAAAGAATGAAATGTGAATAGCATATTTTGTAAGAATATCTTTCTGTTGCATAGAAGTCACAAAGTCTGAAATTCTATTGACTGCTTTCTCTCTCAACAATGGATGGGCTTTTTAAAGTCTATTAATTTTTGCATGAATGCTGAACATGCTATGCAGAACAGCAGTATTATTTACACTTGAAAAATGGGATGCCTATTTTTCTGTCAAGCCATTAGTGTGAAAGAGGTTAATCTAGTCAGGAATTGAGCTTGGAATGGATTTTATTATTATAGTTACCTTAAATATACCATAGGTTTCAAATTCCTCTACTGGGAGACTACCATTGTCCTGTGCTTAGAAGCCAGAGGGTTTCTCTCTCTCTGTTGTTTTCTTTCCTCTGAGTTTTCAACCACTCCTGCATATCAATAACACAGGATATCCCTCTATGCTCTTGACTTTTCCCAAACAGCAGAAAGCTTTTGTTAGTTGCTGTGAGCTCATGGTTGGGGCAGCTAGAATTCTCCATTGTTCTGGTCTAGCCTCAGTCTTAAGTGGGCCCTGTGGCTCTTCTTCCTATGGCAGCCAAAATCTGCTTTGTATTTGTAATGGTCTTAAGTGGAAGTTTCCTACTCTTCCCCTAGTAGTAAAAGACCTCTCCTTGGTATTGTTGTAGAATCCTGAGGCCCAAAATGATTTCTGCACCTTTCAGAAGTAAAAGGTTTTCTCTTCTACCCTTTCCCCAGCATTAATGGGTCTTTGCCTGCATCCTGGGGACAGGAGGGTTCCTCCCCTAAGAAGCACAGGGGTTTGACTTCTAATCACCCTTCAGAAACTTATGAAATAAGAAAGTTTTCTGCTCCTCCCCCACTGGTTTAAGGCTTAAAGGGGAAGGGTCTGAGTAAATGGGAAGGCCTCTGTCCTGTCTCCCAGGCACAAAGGCCTCTCTGCAACTGCAGATCATCACCTCCTGCATCTCTAAACACAGAGATGGCTTTCTGTAGTCTCCTGCTTTTGCCTCCTCTTAATTGGGAGTACTCTGTGGAGCCACAAAGAAAAGTGTTTGAAAGAAAGTGTAAACTCCCTTTACGTATGGGGCCCGCAGACATTCCAAACTAGCCCATAGATGGCCTTGTGGTTAAAGGCCTTTTAGTTAAAACTCTAGGAATTTTCCTCTCATTCACTTTTACAGTAGCCATCTCTTTCTCTTGCGTTCTGCCAAAAGTGAAACAATACATACAATCTATGCCATTGGGCGGGGTGTGTGGGGAGGGTTGTCCTTTTTGGAATTTAGGTTATTTGATTGCTGATATGGTTCAGCTGTGTCCCCACCCAAATCTCATCTTGAATTGCAGCTCCCGTAATTCCTACATGTTGTGGAAGAGATAACTGAATCATGAGGGTGGTTTCCCCATACTGTTCTCATGGTAGTGAATAAGTCTCACAATATCTGATGATTTTATAAGAGGTTTCCCCTTTCACTTGACTCTCATTCTCTCTTGCTTGCTGCCATGTAACATGTGCCTTTTGCCTTCCACAATGATTATGAGGCCTCTCCAGTCACGTGGAACTGTGAGTCCATTAAACCTCTTTTTCTTTATAAATTATCCAGTCTCATGTATGTTTGTATCAGCAGTGTGAAAATGGACTAATACAGTCGTTCTGCATGCTGAGCTCTCTCAAGAGAACTTACTATGTTGTAGATTACTAAGCTTTCTTGTGATGAGAGTGGGATTTTCTTTATACACCTCTTTATATCCTGAACAGAAGTGGAAATCTCCTTTCGCTTTGATCTGTCTTCCTTTTCTATTTTTGTGAAGGTGTCACCATTTTCCTAGTGATAAGGTTTGGCTGTGTCCCCACCCAAATCTTATCCTGAATTGTAACTCCCACAATTCCCATGCATCACTGGAGGAATCCAGTGGAAGGTGATTGAATTATGGGGGTGAGTCTTTCCTGTGCTGTTCTTGTGATAGTGAATGAGTCTCACGAGACCTGATGGTTTGGAAAATGGGAGTTTCCCTGCACAAGCTCTCTCTTTCCCTGCTGCCATCCATATAAAATGTGACTTGCTCCTCCATGTCTTCCATAGTGATTGTGAGACCTCCCCAGCCATGTGGAACTGTAAGTCCCAAACCTCTTTCTTTCATAAATTTCCCAGTTTCAGGCATGTCTTTATCAGCAGCATGAAAACAGACTAATACACCTAGTTTTCCAGAACTTGGGTAAACCCTGGAAGTATCTCTGACTTCTGTATAACAATGTATGATGTTCAATTGGTTGATAAAGTCTCAATCAGATAAATCACTAACACCTCTGATATAGTTTGGATATCTGTCCCTGCCCAAATCTCATGTGAAAATGTAATCCCCAACGTTGGAGGTAGGGCCTGGTGGGAGGTGTTTGGGTCATGGGGGAAGATCCCTCATGGCTTGGTGCTGTCCTTGATATAGTGAGTTCTCACAAGATCTGGTTGTTTAAAACTGTGTAGCACCCCCAACCTCATTCTCTTGATCCTGGTCCTGCCATGTGAAATGCCTGCTTCCTGCTTGCCTTGTACCATGATTGGAAGCCTCCTGAGGGCTTCCCAGAAGCCAAGCAGATGCCAGCACAGCCTGCAGAATTGTGAGCCAATTAAACCTTTTCCTGTACAGTCTGCAGAATTGTGAACCAATTAAACCTCTTTTCTTTAAAAATTACCCAGCCTCAGGTATTTCTTCATAGCAGTGCAACAACAGACTAACACAATCTCTTTAGTAGGATCCTTTTCCACTGATTTCTCTAGCATAAGTCCTTATCATCTCACAATGGCCTCTTCTAACAATATTCCTTCAACCAGCTTGCACTCTGTCTTCTTCTCATTAAATCTGATTTCATCATCACACACATTACACATGGCATTGTTTTGATTATTTATAATAATGCAATCTGATCCTATTCTGCAGTTAAAGGATACCTTACTACAGAAACAGGTCTTCTATTGTATTTCCATACTGATCCAGATTTTCCTTTGAATTAACATCTAGAAATCTTATAATTCAAGGCCTATTACAAAGGGGACATCTTACATGAAAAAATTCCCTGATCACACAGACAGAATTCCTCTCTTCTGAACTATATGCTGCTTTATTTGTGCTATAAAAATAACACTAATCTGGACTGCTATTCAAGTTTTATACACCTTTTACATCGCTTATTATATTGTAAACTCCAGAAAAGCAGAGATCAGATCTAATAAATTGCTGTATTCCTTTTAGCTTTCCCATATAAATATTTATCTTGTAAATTAAAAGAAAACAGCAAAACAGAAAACAGAATTAATAACATGACATTTACTTTCCTTCTCATAATCTATGCATCTTTCATGCATGCTCAATAATGTCGCTAAAAAATTTCATCAGCTCCTAAAACACTATTCTCAAAAAGAGAGAAGCAAACACACTATGACTACAATGTTTATACTATCCAAATAGTTTCAGAGGAAAGCCCAATTAGGATTAGTTTAGGGACATCCTAGCATACTTAGCCGTTTCTACTGTTACAGTTAGATTTGTAACAGTAATCTCAAACACAAATATACTGAAGTGCCTTTGCTTAGTTCCACGTAAATGAATATACCCCAAATAGCCATGAGGTTTACTAAGAAAAGTCACTGCCACAAGCAAAAAGAAATAAGCCTATCTACCTCATTAATTCTGCTAGTGCCTTATTTGGTCATTGTACTCAGGCATTTCACCAAGATGGAAAAATGGCACGCTTCTCCTAAAATCATTTCCAATAAACAGGGAAGGGTATAATCACCAACAAACATAAGAAGAAAAAAAAAGCAGTTCTAATATTTTATGCTTTTTTGTAACAGCACTCTCAAGTATATTTTTCAAAAATAGCATATAAAAATCCTACATATATGCCATGTTAGTGAAAAGCCACAGTAGTGCCATCTTTGCCAATTAGCTTCCCTGGCCAAACTACCATCATCAGAGAACTCTTCCTGAAGCCAAACCAGTACCTGATTGTATCTAACTGGGATAAAAGATCCGATGTCTAAAGTGGCATCTTTTTCATGTATTCTTCAGAAATGCTCAAAATGAAAAATGCTTTAGTTGCTAAAACAAATAAATTATGCACCTTAAAGTACTCTTATCAATTTAATACAGAACCGTTATCCAATAATTCAACTTTTAGTAATTGAGTATAAAGAAATATCACATAAAAAGTTCAATACATTATTGTTTATAATTAAAAAAAAAAACAGGTGCCAATCTAAATGTTAACCAATATAAAATCAGTTATATAAAACAAAGTATTTGAATATACTATTCAACAATAAACAATATTGATGCAGATCAACTGCTGACATAGAAAGATGTACACAGCATGCTGTTGCAAGAAAACAGGAAATTATAAAACCATACACAGTACCCCCAGGTGGCAGGATTTGGAGTGTGTGCCAGTTATCAATTTATTGCCTCTCGGCTCCAAATTCACATTTCATTGCCTATGCTGCATAAACAGAGCCACGTTCTTTATATACTTTTCCTTTGCCAGCTGGGACATGTATTAAATTTTATCAATAGAAGGCAATGGAGATACAGTACAGAAAAAAATGAGTTTCCTTCCTCGTTCTAACGTACTACCATGGCAGGTTCCTATAGCCAGCAGCTTCCCCTACACCTGACCCTTTGGGTAGTTTTGTAGCAGAATGCCTCTGGTGAGACACTTCACTGTGAGATTTCCCCAACTCTCAAGAAAGGCGATTTGAGCAAGTTTAGACAGCAAAGAACCACATCAACTTCTCTGCCATCCAAAAAACCATGGTTATACCCTCTCCAACAGGGTCTGGATCTCAGCCTCAAAAAGATGGGTCTCTTCCTGAGGGCTCTATCTCAGACCTAGGGGCTGTCACTGCTCCTGATAGTTGCCATGTTTATATTGTCTAGCATTCTCTTTACTTCTTACTAGTCAAACCTTTGTTACTCCAATCCCAATATCAATGCTAATTCCTTATATTAAACCTCTGCTCAAATTATAGTGTGGGTTCCTCAATTTCAGACATAGGATGGATTTTTTTTTCTTTATACTTTTCATTGTTACCTGATTTTTTTTTTTTTTTTTTTTTTTTTTTTTTTTTTGAGACAGAGTCTCACTCTGTCGCCCAGGCTGGAGCGCAGTGGCGGGATCTCAGCTCATTGCAACCTCTGCCTCCCAGGTTCAAGAGATTCTCCTGCCTCAGCCTCCCAAGTAGCTAGGACTACTGGCATGCGCCACCACACCCAGCTAACTTTTGTATTTTTAGTAGAGACGGGGTTTCACCATTTGGCCAGGCTGGCCTCGATCTCTTGACCTCGTGATCTGCCCACCTCAGCCTCCCGTTATCTGAATTTTCAAACAATAAATTTGGTTTTTTGGTGGTAATCAGAAAAGGCAACTTAATTGTATTCTGGAAAAACTAAAAATTTCAATGCAAAATAAATATTAAGCTTTTCTAAGAAATGTGGATTTGATAAACTAGTGCCTATAATTTTAACTTATGTTTGATATACTAGTCAGGGTTTTATGAACATTGATTATTTTGTGCCAACAGCCCAGAATTGTCACTTATATGTAAGCAGAAAACGATGAACTCTGCTTCCAAAGTTATTTAGTTTTCTCGTTGTTTAAATGTTATTTTTTGTAAGTATATTAATAAAAGTGTAAAGAATTGGGGGGAAAAAGTTTTTTATATAGGGCAAAAATATATTTGTGAGATTAAGATGACTAAATTCTAAAAGAAACTTTAATTTATTAAGACGCTATAATATTTAGTTTTTCTTTTCTTAGTAAAAATTGCTTTTCAACATTATCCAAAATTGTGTTTCTAGGTAATTCTATGTAATAGGAATGATTTAGACTGCTATTCTTTTTCTCTTAGTTATGCCACATGCTGGACTTTACTAAAGGGTTATCAATCATGAGGTATTTGGACTGACGAGTGCTCGTTCATCAAGCACATGGCCTCTAGCATGACTATTTCAGCCCCTCTTACCATGTTCAAGGATTATCAGTTGGGCTCCAGCTTGTGCATTTCCAACATCATTCTCAGCAATGCACTGATAGAACCCTTCATCTGATTTCACCAGACCCAACACTTGAAGATTATGTTCCTTCTGAAGAAGAAAGACATAAATAAAATTTCATGATTTAACTGATAAATACTGTATCAAAATCTCAAAAACATGCTCTTTTTGGGGAGAAAAAAACAAGTTAAGTTTTAATGATTTAATTATTAAATATTAGCCACCTAAGTACCTGTTGACTCAATTTCATACTAAAACATTGGCAAGGTACCAATTTAACTGAATAGAAAAGTACATACTGTCATTCACAATGAAGAACTTAATGCATAGAAAGTCATACTTTCACTGTTTGCAAACTTATACCTTTGCTTGGAAAAACATCTGGCATGCAATACCATCTGACCATAGTTAAAGTCCAATTTGTGAATTCAAGTTATTATTTTTCCTAAGATTATCTGTAATAACAATAGTTCTAACAGACTAGACTACAACGAATTAAATGAAGCCATGTGAGCTTTCTATAAACAAAAAAGTACTACATAAATGTCAACTATTATTACTGGGCCAGGCACAGTGGCTCACACCTGTAATCCCAGCACTTTGGGAGGCCAAGGCAGGAGGATTACTTGAGCCCAGGAGTTCAAGACCAGCCTGAGCAACACAGTGAGACCCCATCTCTACAAAAAATACAAAATTAGCTGGTCATAGTAGTGTGTGCCTGAAGTTCCAGCTACTCAGGTTGGCAGGAGGATAAGCCCAGGAGTTTGAGGCTGCAGTGAGCTATGATCACACCACTGTACTCCAGCCAGAGCGAGACCCTGTCTTAAAAAAAAATAAAAATAACTATCATTATTGGTATAATAAATATGATTTAAAAATTTTTTTAAATTTCCAAATACTGATTGTAAAAGGATATTTTAACTGTAACAGATTGCTTTTTAATGTTAAATACTTGTGAATTACTTTTTGTAACAAGAGATCATGCATTCCAAAAACAGAAAATATGTTTCTAAGAATGAATTACTTGTAATTTGTAATCAGGTATTGTCTTTAGTAACTATAGTTATCATTTTTATGAATGTCATGTATAGATCTCAAGGTATGTCATTAATCTTTATTACTAAATCTGGATAATTCTATTACTAAAATGTTAGATAATGATTATAATATTAGTATATAATATCTACTAAGCATTTACTATATATAACATGTAGTAAAAAGCAATTATGGCTGGGTATTGTTAAATATATTTGACACTTTTTAAATAAATTTTTAAAAAAGAATCTTTATAACTATTGCTACAACAATTATCTGACACTGGGTCACCCTTATTTTGAAGGGTCTGGGCAGCATCAGTATATGATTTCTGGTTTTGTATAGTCAGTTGCATTCTTACATATTATGTTTTCCAAAAGGGTCATTACTGCTCCTTGAACAGAGAGCTGTGAAGACAACTGGGGACACACATACACGCATACCTGTGTGTGCTAATCATTAGCCAGAAAATGGTGACAGCTGTGTTTAAGAATGCCAGTGTGTTCAAGTAAGAGTCTAGACTCTAGGCTTAGGTAAGCCATTGACTTGCTATGTGATCTTACATAAGCTACCAAAATATTTCTGGACTCAGCTCTTTCTGGGCATCAGCCAATGAAGATACTACAATCTATGTGAATTTTTCTATGTCAATTGTAGTACATAAGCTAGTAGTTATAAGATAACTGATCTCTTGGTGACTACATTTAAAAACATCTAAAGGTTACAGAAATAAACATACTTATTTGAAAAATACTTACTACAATCTTAAAGTAATCACTTGGGATAACCATATCCCCATTTTTGACCCACTTCACAGTTGGAGTTGGTTTTCCAGTCACTTCACATTCAAATATAATATCCATAGATTCGTGAGCATATATATTAGTAGGTTGCTTCAGGAATTCAGGTTGAGCTTTAAAATAAAAAGGAAATTAAGACATTAATTAAAACAAAAATAGGTATTCATACTTCAATCAATTTTTTAAATCATAAAATCCACAGGATTTTTACTCATTTGAAGCTTTCACATATTTGTGCAAAAGCATAAAACAAATATATAATAAAAATACATGTTAGGAATAGAATAGCTTTAAAAATGATATGCTGGTACAACTGTTTTAAAGATAATTTCTGAGTTTTTTTATTTGGAACTATTTATTAAGTTGACTATATATTGGAGTAATTAATGTCTAAAAATAAATATTAAAGACTACTTCCCTAAGATTTACACAATCTTCTAAGAGGTATAATTAAAATTCAAAGAGTTGATAAAACTTTCCTTTTCAATCAGCTTGATGAGTAAGAACAAAAAGTAAAACAAATGTCACATTAGAGTCCTTCAACAGCTCACTCATGCAACGCACTCCTACTACTAACATCCCTCATGATATGCAATGGTTTTACAGGGTGATGGGGAAAGGGTAAGATTATTTGAAGAAGTCTGAATATTTCAGTAGCTCCCTTCCCACATGCCTCACAGTTGTAAACTGTTGACATACAAATAATAGATTGTAATATTTTTAATTAGAAGGGTTGAAGAAGATCATCTAGTCCAACATCCTACCTAATGATATAATTTCTTATATGACATCCTTGACAAAGGGTCTCAATAATCCGTGTTTGAAAAGCGTGAATGACAGAAACTCTCTACATCACAAAGCCGCAGGCTCCACTGCAGGCTAGTTCTACGAAATAACAACAACAATGGCAATGACAGCAGCTTTATTTACACTTGACCTAAAATCTGCCCAGCCTGCTGGGATTTTGACTGAAATTGCGTTGAATTTGTGGCAACTTGACATCTTAAAAATATTGTCTACTTTTCTTTTCCCTGAACATAGGTTTCTCTCTCCATTTAAGTCTAATTTCTTTCATAAATGTTTTACAGATTTCAGCAAGCAAATCTCTTTCATACTTTGTTAGATAAATACCTAGGTATTTCAAATATTTTTGATGCTATTCTAAGTGGTACTTTAAATTAAATTTCCAGTTGTTCTCTTCTAGTATGTAGGAATGAAATTGATGTATGTGTATTGACCTTTTATCCTGTGGCCATCCTAAATGTTCTCACTAGTTGTATCAGCTTCCGTAAATACAGTTTTGGGATTATCTACATAGACAATCATGCTTGTCTATGAGTAGAGACAGTTTTATTTAATGCTTTCTAATCTCCCTTTCCTTTTGAAAAAAGGAATTTTTTTTTGGCCTATTGCACTGTCTAGAGAAGGCCCTAGAAAGAAATCCAAACTAGCTATATAACTTAGGTAAAGATAGAACAACAGTACAGAGAGGAGGTAGAACCCCAGGCAAGCAGAACCTGCCCCAAGGAAGGAAAGAATGTATAATCTTAAGAAACAAGATACATTCACAGTGATGGAAGATCCAGAAAACATAAATCTGTACAACATGAAATCAGGGAAATCTAGAAATAGCGAATTTGATTATCCTCCTATCCAATGACAAGCCATTTATATTTATTCTTTTGTAAATTATCTATATAAATATGCTGCCATTTTTCCAATTAGAGTGTTTACAACTTTCTTATCTATATATAAGAAATTTCTGCATAATGAGAGTTATTATTTCAAGGCTCTCAGCTCCAAATCTGTCCTTCTTTGCAGTAGTGGATGTGGACCTTCATCAGTTGGTGCTTTGTTAACAGCACAGGGGAAATCATACAACAAAGCAGAGTGATGGGCTTAATTTTCAGGTTGGAGGATGCTCTTCTTTTTGCCCCTATGGTGAGGCTGATTGTGAGACTCAGTAATGATCATCCTCCTGTAAGTTTCTCTAGCTTACTCCAACATGTGGCTTTCTGTGCACCAGCTCTGATACACTGCATCCCACTGGATAGAGTCCTCCACACCAGCTCCAACTCATGTCATCCCAGTGGGCAACTTTGTGCTTATCATCTGTCCAGCCCACAGCACCCCAGCAGGTGCTTTCTGCACACAAGCTCTGTGGCCTCCCAGCAGGGGACTTCCTGTGCCCCAGCTTTGGCCCATAGCCAAGTTCTTTGACAGCAGCTACACTTTCTCCAATAAGGTCCAAACAAGAGTCTTCCTGATTCCTGGATTCTCTCCCTCAGCTCAAGAGGTAGTCATAGCTAATCCCTATACTTACTATTTTTGTATTCTTTAGAGTTCTTTTTGCCCCTTTTAGTAAGTAGATTTTAATAGTTAACAATTCCTTTTTTTTTTTTTTTTTTTTTGCAATGGAGTCTCACTCTGTTGCCCAGGCTGGAGTGCAATGGCGCGATCTCAGCTCACTGCAATCTCCGTCTCCCAGGTTCAAGCAATTCTCGTGTCTCAGCCTCCCAAGTAGCTGGGATTACAGGCGCCCACAACCATGCCTGGCTAATTTTTGTATTTTTAGTAGAGACGGGGTTTCACCATGTTGGCCAGGCTGGCCTCAAATTCCTGACCTCAGGTGATCCACCTGCCTTGGCCTCCCAAAGTGCTGGGATTACAGGTGTGAGCCACCGCAACCAGCCATTAATAATTCTTTACATTAAATTTTCTCTGTTCAAATGCCTAGTGTAGTTTCTGGCTCCTAACTGAGCCCCTAACTAATACAGTAAGCTATGAATCCCTTGTCTTCATGCTGCCAACATTTGTTTCCTCTTTTGTCTTGAACTTAAGGCATTTATTGTAACAAAGTTTTATGTTTTCACATGGTAAAATTTGTAAGTCCTCTCCATTTTAGCATCTGTATTTCACTATTTTTACTCCAAAAGCTTTCCCTTCTTCAGTACTATAACAACATTCACTTATATTTTCTTCTAATATTTCTATGAAACAATCTAAGTATCTGGCTTTACATTTTTCTAAGTGGCAGAATCAGTCATCCCAAAAAGAATGACTGATTTGAAATATTTAATACTAAAATCTATGTATTCTTAGGGGTTTATTTCAGGACACTAATTGGTTTCATCCATCTGTCTATTCCTGGGCCAGAATCATAAAATTATTATAACTATGCAATATGTTATAGTATATGGTGGAACAAATATTCTTCTTTTATTTCCTCAAAATTTTTCTAACATGTTTGCTTAGTGTTCTACCCCCTAGATAAATTTAGACTCATCTTATGTTACGTTTGTCTGTTCCTTCTCAAAGCAAACAGACAAACAAGAACTTGGAGTTTTCATATGAGCTGCAATCAATTTTAGATGCAGGAAAACTGAACATGCTTGCAATTGTGAGTCTTTCTACTTAGAACAAGGTTACTTAAGCTTACTTTTGTTAAAACTTACGGGAGGCTACTAATGTGGATTGAGCTTCCACTCTAAAGATCAAACCAAACAGAGTGAACCAAAATGAAGTCACTCGTGCTAAAGTTCCACACCACCAAAATGAACCTGTTATTTATCTTTCCTTCTGAGAAATTAGGAGTGTGTGTCAAATCCCCAAATAGGCCAGTTTTAGACAACATAAGAAAGCCCCCTGTGCTCTGATCCTTACAATGAGAGTAATATGAAGCAACTGATGTTAACCAATCCACTTTCAGCATGTCTTTTCTTTGTTTGGCTCAAGCTACCCTGCAAAAACTAACTGTTCTACCTGCCCAGTGTAGTGCTTATCTGTTCTTTAGATGAGATGCTGCCTGACTCATGAATTACAATTAAAAGCCATTATATCATTTAACTAAATTTGTAAAAATTTTGTCTTTTGACTCTTGAATATTCTTTGATAATGATTTATTGTAAAGCAGTTGTAAAAGCTAGGAGTCAAGAGACATAAAGTTGAGTTCTGGTTCTACCACTGGACATTTTGCTAAATACAGGTATCAAACCGCTGGGTTACTAAATAAGGAATTCAACTAGACTATTCCTAAGTATACTAAGATCTTTAGCCAATGATTTATAACTTTAATATATATCTTTGATGTGTAACAACATATCAAAGCTAACATTCATAAGCGCTTTCCACTTATAACCATTTAGTTCCCACACGATTCTATTATTTAGTTATATTATTTCCATTTTATAGACAAGGACACTAATACACAGAGAAGCTAAGTAACTCCATAGCATAAGGCTTAGTCAGTGACAGATCTGAATTTTGAACCTAGGCAGTCTGACTTCAAAATCTATATTCTTTTAAAAAACTTTTTATTTAAGAGAACAAAATAAATCCCATGTACCCATTATGTTGATCTAATAATTGTCAAGTCATGATCAATACTGATTCATCTATGCCTTAATCCATTCCATATCCAACTTCTATCATATGCACAATTATTCTGAAAGCAAACTCCAGGCATTACATTATTTCATATATAAATATTTGAGTACTTCTATAAACCAAGAACTCTCATTTCTAAACATAACCATGATACCAACATTAGGCTTGTACCTAAAATAATTTCTTGGTGGGGCGCAGTGGCTCATGCCAATAACCCTGGCACTTTGGGGGGCCAAGGCAGGTGAATAACCTGAGGTTGGGAGTTCAAGACCAGCCTGGCCAACTTGGCTAAACTCCATCTCTATTAACAATACAAAAATTAGCTGGGCGTGGTGGCACATGCCTGTAGTCCCAGCTACTAGGGAGGCTGAGGCAGGAGAATTGCTTGAACCTGAGAGGTGGAGGTTGCAGTGAGCTGGTTTTGCACCACTGCACTCCAGCCTGGTTGACAGAGCAACGCTCAAAATAATTTCTTAATATCACCTATTGCCCAGTCAGTATTCACATTTCACTACTTGGCCAATGTTCTCACTCTATCACCCAGACTGGAGTGCAGTGGCATGATCATGGCTCACTACAGCCTCAATCTCCCAGACTGAAGTGATCCTCTTTCCTCAGCCTCTCAAGTGGCTGAGACTACAGGTATGCACCACCATACCCAGCTAATTTTTTTATTTTTTGTACAAAGAAGGTCTGACTATGTTACCCAGGCTAATCTCAAACTCCTGAGCTCAAGCAATCCTCTTGCCTCAGCCTCTCAAAGTGCTAGGTTTATAGGCATGAGTCACTGCGCCTGGCCTCTATGTTCTTAAAAATAATCTACTTTATTCAAATTGGGCAAACAAGGTACATTCACTGGTACTGTTTCTTAAGATTTTTTTTTCCATCTACAGATTCCTCTTTATCTTTTGTTTGAAATGTGTTTAAGAAACCAGTCATTTGTAACATAAGGTTTCCCTGCTATCTGTCTTTGCTGGCATCCCCACAGTAGTATTTAACATGTTCTTTCTGAAAGCTCACAGTTAAATGTAGAAACCTGATTGGAGTCAGGCTAATTTTTCTTTCCCCTGAGACTACTTCAAAGGCAGTTCCATGTGCATCCATCTGGAGGTTCATCACGTGTGTCTATCTCTCTTTTGCTGATGTCGAGGAAGGAGACCCCCTCCTCCTGAGATTCTAAGGCCATTTCCCCTTTAGACTTCTACATTGCATCTCAAAAGGAGAAGTTAAAAGTTAGCCAGAGGAGGAACCAGTTGGTGCCTCTGGTCAGGTCTAAAGGATTAAACCCCCTACTGCTAACCACAGCTCTATCTATAGATCTCGGACATGGTATGGAGGAATTTTCCCTGGAAGGCACTGTTCTTGCTCAACTGCTCAGACTCCCACCTAGTCACGTCCCCCATGCTCTTGACCCTCTCACATGTGCACCTCTCAGACTGTAAGCCTTTAAAAGAGGACAGGATTTTCTGGTCAGGGAGCTCGGTTGTTGAGGCATCTATGCTGCAGCAGCTCCCAGCCGAATACAATCACCACTTCCTTCCCTGTTCCGTGTTGGAGAGGTTTGTGGTCCTCCTGCTTCAATGTTAACAGATTTTGGTTATCACTACCTATCAGGAGTTGTAAATATTAATACTCTTATTCTAGCACTCATTCTACGAGGAGAAACATGCCTTATATTACTTAATATTGTATTCTCTCAATTATTAGGACGACCCCACAATTATTTGGTTATCCTACAGTTCTTTGAAAAAGGACAGAATAAATGCTTGATTTTTTTCCCTTCACGTATGTCTTCAAAACAGTGAGCTGGTTTTCTAATAACTCCCACAAAGGTGATTGTTGAAGATTTTTCTTTAAGTATTAAGTGCCCTTAGTTTAAGATATATTTGGTTTGTTTCAATTCACTGAAGGTGTTACTATTCTTATGATTCTTAAACTATCCCGTATTTGACCAATGGAGGAAGCCTAACACACTGAAAGTTGAGTCCTTTCTGACATGACTTCAGTTTATGGTCACTGCTCTTGGACCCTTTTTGAGGCCAAAGTCAGCAATTATGTATTTTTTAAATATAAACTTCATCATGATTTCCTACTGGTATTTCCAATTAAATCCAAGAATATAGGTTTTAGCTGAATCTTAATTTTACATCTGTATCTTTCTCTCGTGCCCAAATTCTCTGTTCTCAATGACACTAACATAATTACTCATTTGCTTTATCCTACACCCATAGTCTCAGAATAAATATTTGTACCAATAATATGATAACTGAAAGCGACTGAAGATTTTTTGCAGTTATTTGTGTCCTTAGAATAAATCCCACTAGGTATATTATAATCCAATTACAATTTTAAATTTATATGGAATTGTAACTTTTACTTAGAATTGTAACTTTCTGTGTGGCTATATTACCAACTGGATATACCTTTAGAGCCACTTGTTTCATTTTACTTTCCATTTTCAGGAACTACTTTGCAAAGACAAGATATATTCAAACAAATCTACCTTCTAACCCTGTTTCTCTCATCCTATTTCCTCCTTTACCCTATTGGTAACGATTTAAAATTTTTTATTATGGTTTATTATCCCATTATGAAAATTATAAGCACACACTCACACCCACACCCACAATTTGTCCCTGCTCCTCTTGTTTAGATTACATATGATAGCATACTATTTTTTTCTACCTTCAAAGCCTATACTCTTAACTACTGAGATATCATGTTTCCAAAGAATTAACATATTCCTTGAGTCTAAAGAACTGAAAGAACTGAGGCTCCACCTAAGGCAGAATAAGTTAATTACTCTGGAAAACAGCAAAATCCTCTTCCAAAAGAAAAAAAAATGAGTAATTTCAGTATGCATTTTTGGTAAATAGACCTTCATAGACTATTAGAAAAAAATCATCATAAGCAATGTTCAATTAATCATTACTTTCCTTTTCATGAATTATAAAATAATGCCCTTAAAATGTTTTCTGGATTTTAACTACTCTGTAGATAGTATTCACACCAATTAAACACAATGTAAGAGCAGATGTTTGTGGTTGGGAAGTTAAATAGATAACCAGAGAACAAATGAGTCAATTACCATACGAAAATAAGTGTTGTAATGGAAGATTATGCATTTTGTTAGCAAAGAGATAATTAAGCTTCAAATCCTCTTTGACAGCTCCCTGTCCCTTCAAATGCCATCATCATTTCAAGAATAATTTTAATTGCTAAATGTACAAGTAGAATTTAATACTAAAACATATTATACTTGCAAAATTCTTTTACTAGAAACATCACTTAATTCCATCACTGTTACATAATGCCGAAAATTGCCACTTAATTCAAATAGAAAACAATATAGGGCCAACACCAATGTTTCAAGGTTACTTTATTATGCTGTGATTTGGAAGACAACGGTTTTCATTTACATGAGCTCTGAATTGTTGGAAGTTTCTATTGTTCCATTTTAAAGGTTTATGCATTGAAATTCTTATTAAACTCTGTAAGCAGAGAGAGAAATCAATTTTGTCCATTTTATGTTAAACTGCTTATTTTCTGTAATTCACAAATTTACATCTACATCCTTGAAAAACAAAAACAAAACTTCCGACAAACAAAAACCAAGCATTTAACAGTCTGAAACCCCTTCAGGGATTTTCTCTGACAGTCTAATCACAAGTCTGCTATTGGTACTGACTCAACTAACAAAGCAAGAATATATCTGAATTCTAACATTTCTTGAGAAAGTTCCCATTCCAATGAAGGTGAGCAGGTTTCTCCTCAACCACCAGGAGAAATAGGTGACATCATAACTGTGAAGTAATATTATAACAATGTTGCCACTCAACTATGAAATTATATTTCTCTTCTTTCATCCCAGTCCTTCTCCTAGTCTTACTGCTTTTCCCTTACCTTAAACTTCAATTTGGCTCATCCATCTGACCCTAATTAAAAGTATTTCTCAGCCAGCACAGTGGCTCATGCCTGTAATCCTAGCACTTTGGGAGGCCAAGTTGGGTGGATCACTGGA
>PVKP010020751.1:0-40208 GCA_004027715.1 Plecturocebus donacophilus
CACTGTCAATATTACACAGATCAACGAGATAGAAAATTAACAAGGATATCCAGGACTTGAACTCAGACCTGGAACAACTAGACTTAACAAATATTTACAGAACTCTCCTCCCACAAATCCACAAAACATACATTTTTCTCAGTATCACATTATACCTATTTTAAAAGTGACCACATAATTGGAAGTAAATCACTCCTCAACAATTGCATAGCATATCACAGATTTAAACAAAATATTGGTTGGCTGCTTATTTGTTATTTTCATCCCCTATTCCTTCCTGTCTCCATTGTTAAGCACAATTACTGGCATAAAAGAGGTTTTTAATACCCATTTTTAGACTGTATTCTAGCCTGGGCAATAAAACAAGAATCCCATTCTCTCTCCCTCTTTCTTTCTCTCTTTCATTCTTTTTTTCTTTCTTTTGCTGTTTCTTTCTTTCTCCTTTTCTCTCTTTTTCTAAAAAAAAAGAAAGGAGAGAATTAGCAGGTGGGGCCTTGAAGAGAAAACTTTTCCTCTGAGATAGTAAGAAGAAGTAATAACAGCAACCAAAAAAAGTAAATGGTTAAGGTAGTGTGTGATAGCTTTTATTTTCTGCATGAAAGTTGAGAATATGGGGGTGCAGCAAGAAGCTAAAGGAGTGTTTAAGATTTAGAATAGTCAGTGCAGGGCACTGGAGAGCAAGGTGCTAGGGAATAAGCAGGAAAAAATGCTAAGCAGCCCTGGGAACCCAGATGTGACTGGAAACCCTTAGTGTGAATGTAGTAGAAATCTACACTATTAAAGTGTTTTGTTCAATAAGGCTGGATTATCTGGCAACATAAAGGGAGAAAAGATGGCCAGGCGTAGTGGCTCCCACCTGTAATCCCAGCACCTTTGGGAGGCCAAGGCAGGTGGATCACTTGACGTCAGGAGTTTGAGACCAGCCTGGAGACATGACAAAACCCCTTCTCTACTAAAATATACAAAAATTAGCCAGGCATGGTCGCACATGCCTGTAGTCCCAGCTACTCAAGAGGCTGAGGCATGAGAATCACTTGAACCTGGGAGGAGGAGGTGGCAGTGAGCCAAGATCGCACAACTGCACTGCACCCTGGGTGACAGAGTGAGACTGTCATAAAGAAAAGGAGAAAAGGCTATTCCAGCATTGAAAATTTCCAGGGATAGTAACAGCAGAAGGACAAGAAAAGATTCAGACCACCAGAGCTGTATCCTGAATTGACAGTCTAGAGTAAGTACCCCTCTTGTGGGCTTTGTGAATGCCCCATGCATCCTCTACCACTAATTACACTGCTACATAATTATGTATCAGTCTCTCTTCTTTAGATTGTCTGAAATTTGAGTGCTGTGTCTTGTTCACAGCTGTATCTTTGATATTCAGTACTTAAACAATGGCTAACATCTAAAAGGTACTCAACAGATGTTTGACTGGCTAATCCATTCAAAACATATTTACCGAGTGACTGCCAGGTACCAGCCACTGTGCCAAGCGCGGTTCATACAATGGTAAACAAAACAGGTATGGTACCTCTCTCATGAAGCTTATGGGTTAGTGGGAAACTCTAGACAATACAAAAGAACGTAAATTAATAAATAACTACAAATTGTTTTGTACTGAGAAGGAAACAAATAGAATGCAAGCATAGAGAAAAACAAAAAAAGGGGAGATCTATTTTTGATAAGGTGGTAAGGATAGTCTTTTCCAAGAAGGTGACATTTAAGCTGAAACCTCAAGGATAAGGAGACCAACTTCATGAAGAAAAAAGGGAAGACTACCCAGACTAGAGGAAATACCATATGCAAAAGACCTGAGGTAGGAGAGAGCCTGGCAAGGCTCAGGATTTATAAATGACAATGTAGACTAAAACGCAGCACCATACCATTAGGCCAACCTTATAGACCCAAACTAAAAGTCACAAAGAGTTGTAGTTTAGTCCTGAAAACCTCAGCCCAAATTCTATTTTCTGCTTCTTTGTCTTTGAATTCTGCTCTCTCAAAGAGGCCAAGAGAAAATTTCTCTTCAGTCTCTTTTATACAGCCTAACTCTGCTGGTGGTCTTAAGCCTTTGTTTCTGAAAACTTAAAATCGGAAAATAAAAATTATCCCGAGGGGGCAAAATTCCAGCGATAATAAACTAAACTTCATTTAAGCCACAGAAAAATCTTAATAGGCCAGGATATTGTAACATTTTCTTGAAAAACTACAGATCTTAACTCAGTGACCCCAAACCTTAGGCAAGAGAAACCTAACAAGCATCAGCCCAAACCTGATTAGTTTATTTCTTAGCAATCCTGCCTTATGCTCTACCAGCTTACTGATAGAGATCTAATCCTGGCCATGGGGTAGAAGATCCTCATAACCCCTGCCCCTCAGAAACTGCTCATTTCTTCCCCTCTCACACTGTAAAAGACAATGGCCATCAGAAATATACCTTTTATAAAAATACATATAAAATATAGTTTTTCAAATGGGCAACAAATCCTCCCCAAAATACCATAGGTTTCAACGAGAGACCTAAAATAATCTTAGAATTAGGATAACAATCTAAATAAGTCAGAATAGTCTAATATATTATGGCATAGAAGTAGACATTATACTTCTTGTCACCATTCTGGATCTTAACTCTAACTGCAAAGCAATCAAGTTTCATCTATAAAACAAGGATAATAATACTATCTATCGTCTATGGTTATTATGAAAATCAAATAAGATACTTCATATAAAATTCTAAAATCATTTTGGCTGTGGTAAGTGTTTAATGAATGTAAGCTGTTATTCATAATAATATCAATAATACTATTGCTAATATTAATAAGAGATAACATGATCATCATTATCCTTTTTGGTAAGGGAAGCTCTGACAAGCCCTGCCCAAACTCTGATTTGCTTTCTGCTGCTTACTCTTTACTACCCTGCTCCACCTGCTCTCTGGCAGAGCCTGTATCTTGGCTTTCATGTGAAATATATCCATGGTGCTCCGAAAGTTTTCTCCATCTCTTATCTGTCATGCAAGGCCTGCTCATAGTTCCTGTGCTAAAAGACAACATAAACACTGAACACAAATTATCTAAGCAGCAACATCATTCCTGTAGCAGTAGTAAAAGCTTCAGTGGAGAAGACAAGTAGTTTCAATAGGTCAGAATGGTGTGATGCATCACAGAAGAAAAAACCATTAGATTCTTTGCCTTTATTACTGACCTTAATACTAAACTCCTGAAGCAGTTACACTGCCTTGTCAATCTTGAACCAAAACCTAAGCAATTTACACTCTGCTACTTACTCACTATATTCTGCTCTACTTCTCTAGGAGACACTAGATCTTGAATATTGGGTGAAACATACCAATGGCACTCCAGGAGTATTTCTTCTTGCAATCTTCCATTTCTCAAAAGATGAAGTTGGTTTTATATGCTGGTTCTAAAGGAACAACAAAATGCAAAACTGATAGTCTATACAAAAATGATGGGCTAATGACAATATTATAGACTGCAGTGGCAATCCCAGAGTAATGACACTAGGTGAGGATAACAGAACACAGTTAAAGGTGTGTGTATGTGGTTTGTATTCAGTATAAAAATTTCCAAACATGCATCAAAACAGAAAAAAAAAACAGTATAATGAATCCCAAGGTTCAACAATTACCCAGATTCACCAATTAGCAACATTTTGCTTTTTCATCTGTCTCTTCTCCAGTGTTTTTCCTGGAGTATTCTAAAGTGAATTCCAGATTATTCTGGCACGTTTTGAAATAACCAAAAACATTATACTCTTAGCTTAGTTCTGAAGGCCTTAATTCTATGTATCCCACAAACAAGCTAGCTTGACAGGTTTCAGCCTCAATGTTATGTAATTTAGCCTTGTTCCTCTTTTAGAAAGTATACAGTCTTCCTACTGTATTCTGTTCTACCTGTTCTCTAGGGAAGTCTTGGTCCTGAATTTTAGGTACAACATATTAATGACAGTCCAGAAGCAATTCCTCTCACTCTCTCTTCTCTCACTAAAAGATACAGATTGCTTGAGAAACATGTTTTAAAGGAAAAACAACAACAGGAAAAAAAAATTGTGTAATGCTAATCATAATATCATAAGCTTCAGCGAAAACTCCAGAGAAATGAAACCAAGTAAAAATATGCTGATACATTTTGATATGAGGATGATGTTACACTTTTAGCTCAACTATGTAGACCTTAATTCTTAATTCCATACATGGACAGAATGGTCTGACAAACTCACCAAATCTTAAGTATCTGCTAGTTCCTACATTGTTCATGTAGGGGCATTATGCTTGCAGTGATACTGTTGGCTCTGGTAAGAGTTAAAGAATAATATTGTTAAAATAGTCAACTGATTCTGGAATAAGACATGAATGTAATACATCAGCCTTAGAAATCACAGAACTGAGTTTGACTCATATTGTTCCCTAGACCAGGTTCTTTTGTACCACTGAAATACAAAGTAGAAGAGAAAAGAAAAAAAAGAGGAGAGAGATCAGGAAGAACTGAACTGTTTAGGATTTAACACTGTATGCTCCTGAAGCAGGGTCTCTGTTCTAAAAGGACTTAGGACCATCTTCCCACTAATGTAGGAAGGAATACAAAATACTATATCTTGGCCAGGCATGGTGGCTCATGCCTGTAATCCCAGCACTTTGGGAGGAAGACACGGGTGGATCACCTGAGGTCAGGAGTTCAAAACCAGCCTGGTCAACATGTTGACACCCCCATCTCTACTGAAAAAAAAAAAAAAATTAGCCAGGCGTGCTGGTGTGCGCCTGTAATCCCAGCTACTCAGGAGGCTGAATCACTTGAACCCAGGAGGCGGAGGTTGCAATAAGTCAAGATTGTGCCGCTGTACTTCAGCCTGGGTGACAGAACAAGACTCCGTCTGAAAACAAAACAAAACACTATATTCTTAGGTTAGCTCCAAAGTCCCTCATTCTAAATTACCACTTGGGATTTATAAAACCCGGGTACTTTCTTCCTGTTTATATCTTTTTTATTCTGCTCTACCTGATTTCTGATGTTATCCTGGTCCTGGGATTTGGGAGGCAGACACTGATAATCTGCCAGAAAAATAGAGTATAGTATAAACATAACTTTTATATGTACTGGGAAGCCAAGAAATTTGTATGACTTACTTTATTCCAATATTTGCTTTATTGCAGCGGCCTAGAACTGAACCTACAATATCTCCAAGGTATACTTGTAGTCCTTACAAATCCCACTCCAAACCCTAAGTAGCTTATTTCTTCTTTTTTATCTCCTTTCCACTCTATTTTACCTGATATTTTGGTAGAAAATCTTGGTCCTGACATTTGGATAGAATATTCTGGTCTTTGGAGAGAACATGCTGGTCTCTGGGTAGAAAATCCCGGTCCTGACGTTTGGGTAGAATATTCTGGTCTTTGGGGAGAACACACTGGTCTCTAGATAAAAAATCCTGGTCTTTAGATAGAAAATCTTGGTCCTGATATTTTGGCAGAATATCTTGGTCTCTGGGGAGAATATGCTGGTCTCTGGGTAGGAAGTCCTGGTCCTGATATTTGAGTAGAATATTCTGGTCTTTAGGGAGAACACAGTGGCCTTTGGGTAAGACATCATGGGTTTTAGACAGAAAAATCTGATTTGGGGGTAGAAAATCCTGGGTTTCCAATACAATACTCCCATCTTCTAGCTCAATGTTCTGGGCTTTCAGCCTAATACCTTGAGTTTCTGTCTTATCAGGCTGGCCTTCTAGTTCAATGGCCTGGCCTTCTGGCTCAGTAACTTGAACATCTGGCTCAACAGCCTGGGTATCTGGCTCAATACTCTGGATTCCTTTCAAATCACCCTGGGTTTCCAGCAAATCATCTTTGGCTTCTGGAAAATCATCCTGGGCTTCTGGCAGAATATCCTGAAGGTCCTCAAAATGTAACTGCTTTTGCTCTTCCTCTTCCATCACAACAAATAATGGATTTTTGAATTTTACTTTCTAAAAGTGAACATAAACACCAAATATAGAATGTGAGGTAGTAGTAACACTCTAAGTTTTCCAAAAGTTTCCTAAAATAATCTCAAAATGATATGGCAGTGAAGCAAATTACTAGAATAAAATGTGAAATTATAATCTTTGTCCAACTTAACAAAAGCTAAATTTACAATACTAAATCAGTATAATGGTACTGGCGATATCCAGTCCAAATCACAATTCATTTAATTTCTCTTATTGCTTTACCTGAACTCTGCTGAAAGGTTTGTTCTTATCTTCAGAAAGGATATCCTGCTGGTCCTGCTGGTCTCTCCTAATTAAATTTTCTTTCCCTTTCTCATCAGTTATAATAGATGAAGGTTCCTCATAGTCAGGTTCCTAAAGAAAAAATAATGAAAACACATACACACACACACACACACACACACACAAAATGTAGCTATTGTGGGCAGAAACAACGTGATTGCAATAAAATTCTAGGTTTCAGGCCACTGCTAATACAATGTTAGTGGGTCAGCATAGTCAAATGTTATAAAATCTTTACAGTGTAGGACTGTATAATGAAAACTAAAAAGATAATTGAAAGAAATGACAGACAATCAAACTAAAAAGAAAGACATAACATGTTTATGGATCAAGAGACAACATTGGTAAGATGGTAATATTTCTCAAATTTACCTATATATTCAACACTCCCTATCAAAATGACGCTTGGCTTTTCTTTGGCAGAAATAACAAGTTAATCATAAAATTAACATGGAAATGCAAGGGACTCATAGTAGCAAAACACTTTCCTGAAAAAGAAGAACAAAGAGGAAGATTTCATTCCTCCCAATTTCAAAAGCTACCGCAAAGCTATGGGAATCAAGACATTATAATACTGACACATACAGAACAATGGAACAGAACTGAAAGTTCATAAAGCCTCACATTTATAGTCAGTTGATTTTTGACAAGAGTACCAAGAAAATTCAATGGGAAAAGAACAGTCTTTTCAACAGGTGATGTTGAGACAACTGGATACCTACTTTCAAAAGAATGAAGATGAACCACTTATCTACAGCATACATAAAAATTAACTCAAAATGGCTCACAAACCTAAAACTAAGAGTTAAAACTATAAAATTCTTAAAAGAACATACGGGAATAAATCTTCACAATCTTAGGTGAAACAATGATTGGTAGATACTTCATCAAAAGCATAAGCAACATAAGAAAAAAAGAAGTGACTAATTTAAAACTGTTATGCTATAAACAATACTATTAATAAAGTAAGATAACAGTCTACAGAATGGGAGAGATTATTTATTTGCAAATCAACTATCTGATAAGAAACTTGTATCCAGAATACATACATACACACACACACACACACACACACACACACACACACACACACACTCTCTCTCTCTCTCTCTCTCTCTCTCTCTCTCTCTAACAATTTGATAACAAAAAGACAACCCAATTAAAAAATGGGCAAAGCATATGGATAGACGTTTTATCCACGAGAGTTATACAACTGGGCAACAAGCACATGAAAAGATTCTGAAGATCACTAGTCATCAGGAAAATATAATACAAATCAAAAGTATAGTGAGATACCAATTCACATCTACTAGGATAGCTATAACAGAAGAGACAAACAACAGTAAATGTTGCAGAGGACATAGAGAAACTGGAACCCTCACATAGTGCTGGTGGACAACTGTTTAGCAGTTCTTTGAAATGTTAAACATATAAATACTGTATGATCCAGCAATTTCACTCCTAGAAATGAACGTCCTAAAAAAATGAATGTGCACACAAAAATTTGTATACAACTGCTGATATACAATCATTCATGATTCATAAACACCAAGAAGTGAAAAGAACCCCAAAGTCTACCAACTGATAAATGGATAAACCAAATGTGGTACATCCATACAATTATTCAGCAATAAAAGGAAAGAAGTACTGATATATCCACTACAATGTGGATGAACTTTAAAACATTATGCAAAGAGAAAAAAACAGTCACAAAAGACTATATATAATTCCTTTCATATGAAATGTACAAAATAGGTAAACCTATACAGACAAAAAGTAGATTAGTAGTTGCCTAGGACTGAGGTTAAGGGCAGGGAGAGAATGAGGTACAGGGTTTCTCTTAGGAATGAAGAAAATGCCCTAGAGCAAATCCCAAAGGCAAGATGGCTGACTAGAAGCAGCCAGGAGGAACATCTGCTACCGAGAGACTGGGACAATAGGAAGATGGTACACTCCTAGCAGATCTTTGGAGAGAAGGCATTAATAGTGGACGGAGGGAAGACATAGATGCTAGGCTGAAGGGGACGAATCTGGGAACCTTGAATGGGGCTACCATGCACCAGGACTTGTTCTGGCCCCCAGTGACTCCTGGGGAAGGGGTGAGTTGAACAAGTGAGGAACAATCTGCTCACTCCACAGACCTCTGGAATCCTGGCAGCAGGAAACCTCACAATCCCCACCAACACTTGCACTGGCAAGGAGAGCTGCTTAGAGAGGTGCTGGGGCAGAACTCCAGCCGATGCAGAGCCTAGAGGGTTTGTTACAGGAGTATCTGTAGTAGGGTCAGGCTTCTCATCCCCAAGGCCCACCTTGCTCCCCTAGGAGACATTAGCCATAGGGGAACTGTCGGACATGAACAGTGTAGGACGATCTTGCCCGTGAGACAGGGCCAGTTTTACCTGAGTGCACCTCTGTCTACTAGCCTCTCCCAGGGCCCCAGCCTGGCTGCACTTGCTGGCAGTGCAACCTCAGATACCACAGGGGTGCCTCCCAGAGGCCCACATAATAACTCCTGTGCAGGCAGACCATGCCTGACCATCAGAGCAGCCCCCACCAACCAGCATAAGCCTGCCTATGCCCTTCCCCAATTGCATCCTCCCTCATGCCACTTTTCCAGCATGAACTCACCCACAGCAACCCCTACATTGTTTTGCTCTCATGTGTGTGCAGAGGCAGACCTCACCTCCCCTTCCCCAACAATGTGCATGCACCCCACCATGCCACTGCTGCCAGTGTAAGAGCACCCTGCCCAATGCTGTGCCACCACTGCCAATTTGAAGTCACACAAGGAGATGAGCAGCCCCATCCCTCTGCTCTGCATGGTCACTGCTGCATATGAATGCCTATATGGAGGGCACCAGCCCCATGCCCGTGAGCGCCCCACCACATGCCGACACTGCCACCAGAGTGAACATGCACACTGATTCCAGCAGGCCCCAGCCCTGCTCCACCCTCTGGTGCAGCACTGCAACTGCCACCACTGCAAATGCCCACAAGAAGGCCAGCACCCCTGCACCTGCCAGTACCCCACCACAGCGTGCACCCTGTCATGCTGCCACTGCTGCTGGCACATGAAAACAAGCACAAATCCCACTGCTACCATCCAATAAAGCATTTTGGCTGGCATCATCCATTGGAGTGTTGTGACCAGCAGCCTAGGAACACCTCAGCTCCTCCAAGGCAGCAGGTTCTTAACCTTAAGAGGCCAGAGAACAAAGCCAGGGCCAATACCAGCCCCCCAAAGTTAGAGCACGCAGTCCAAGAGTCCTGAGCTTAGTCTTGGCCCCTAAAATCTGCCAGAAATGAAGCCAGTCAAATGAATATACCTTATATCAAATCAAACCTCCAAGGATATCAAAGAGGATTTAAAAAAAAAAACATTCAAATGATAGCAACTTCAAAGAGTGAAGGAACAACACAGCTCACAAACATAAGAAAGAACCAGTACAAGACCTCTGACAACTCAGAAAGCCAAAATGTCTTCTTACCTCCCAATGACTGTACTAGTTCCCCAACAATGATTCTTAACTAGGCTGAAATGGCTGAGATAACAGGAATAGAATTCAGAACATGGATAAGAACAAAAATATCAACATTCAGGAGAAAGTTGAAACCCAGTCCAAGGAATCTAAGGATTATAATAAAATAACACAGAAACTGATAGACAAAATGGCCATAATAAGAAAGAAGCAAACTGATCTGACAGAGCTGAAAAACACACTACAAAAATTTCATAATGCAACAGCAAGTATTAATAACAGAATTGACTAAGCTGAGGAAAGAATCTCAGAGCTCAAAGCCTGCCTCTCCAAAATAACTCAGTCACACAAAAATAACAAAAGAAGAATAAGGAAGAATAAACAAAATCTCCAAGAAATATGGAATTATATAAAAAGACCAAATCCAGGACTCATTGGCATCCCTGAGAGGGAAAGAAACCAAGCAACTTGCAAAACGTACTTCATATTTTCATATAACCCATGAAAATTTCTCCAACCTGGCTAAAGAAGCCAACATTCAAATTCAGGAAATGCAGAGAACCCCTGCAAAATACTACACAAGAAGCCATCCCTAAAACACATAGTTATGAGATTCTCCAAGGTTGAATAAAAAGGAAAAATATTAAAGGCAGCCAGAGAGAAGAGGCAGGTCATCTACAAAGGGAATCCCATTAGGCTAACAGTAAACCTGTTAGCAGAAACCCTAAAAGCCAGAACAGATTGGGGCATTCTTAAAGAACAGAATTTACAACCAAAAATTTCACATCCAGCCCCACTAAGCTTCATAAAGTGAATAAGAAATAAGATTCTTTACAGAAAAGCAAATGCTAAGGGAATTAGTTACCATCAGACCTGCCTTACAAGAGGTGCTAAACAGAGTATTAAATATGGAAAGAAAAGACTATTACTGGCCACTACAAAAACACACTTAAGTACATAGACCAGGGATATGTAAAGCAACCACATAAACAAGTCTGTATAATAACCAGCTAACAACATGATGACAGGATCAAATCTGCACACACCAGTACTAATCTTGAATGTAAATGGACTAAATGCCCTAATTAAAAGGCACAGAGTGGCAAGTTGGATAAAGAAGCAAAACCCAAAGGTATGCTGTCTTCAAGAGAGTCATCTTACATGAAATGGCACCCATAGGCTCAAAGTAAAAGGATGGAGAAAAATCCAACAAACAAACGGAAAACATAAAAAAGCAGGGGTTCCTATTCTAATTTCAGACAAAACAGACTTTAAACAAACGATTAAAAAAAAAAAGACAAAGAAGGGTATTACATAATAGTAAAAGGCTCAACTGAACGAGAAGACCTAATTCTCCTAGATACATATGCACTCAATACAAGAGCACCAAGATTCATAAAGCAAGTTCTTAGAAACCTATGAAGAGACTCAGATAGGACATGTGCAGTGGGGCTCATGCCTGTAATCCAAGTACTTTGGGAGGACAAGGTGGACAGATCACTTGAGGCCAGGCATTTGAGACTAGCCTGGCCAACATGGAGAAACCCCATCTCTACCAAAGCACACAAAAATTAGCCAGGAATGGTGGTGTACACCTGTAGTCCCAGCTACTCAGGCAGCTGAGGTAGGAGAATCACTTGAATCCAGAAGGCAGAGGCTGCAGTGAGCTCAGATCACGCCTCTGCACTCCAGCCTGGATGACAGAGTAAGACCCTGTCTCAAAATAAATAAATAAATAAATAAATAAATAAATAAATAAATAGAGACTGAGATAACTACACAATAATAGTGAGAGACTTCAACAGCCCCCTCACAGGATTAAAGAGATCACTGAGGCAGAAAACTAACAAAGATATTCAGGACCTGAACTTAATACTTGACCAAATGGACCTTACATACAACTACAAAACTCTCCCCCCAACAAAATAACAGAATATACATTCTTCTCATCTGCACATGGCACATACTCTCTAAAATCAACCACACAATCAGCCATAAAACAATCCTCAGCAAATTAAAAAAAAAAACAAAACAAAACAAAAATCAAACCAACTACATTTACAGATCACAATGCAATAAAAATAGAAATCAGTACTAAAAAAATCACTTAAAATCATACAGTTACATGGAAATTAAACAACCTGCCCCTGAATGCCTTCTGGGTAAATAATGAAATTAAGGCAGAAATCAAGAAATTCTTTGAAACTAATGAGAAAAAAGATACAACATACCAAAATCTATGGGACACAGTCAAAACAGTGTTAAGAGGAAAGTTTATAGCTCTAAACATCCACATAAAAAAGTTAGAAAGGTCTCAAAGTAACAACCTAACATCAACTACAAGAACTAGAGAAACAAGAGCAAACCAATCCCAAAGCTAGTAGAAGACAAGAAATAACCAAAATCAGAGTTGAACTGATAAAAACCGAGAAACAAAAAAAACACACGAAAAGTCAATTAATCCAGGAACTGGTCCTTTGAAAGAATTAATAAGATAGAGCACTAGCTAGACAAAAAGAGAGAGACTATCCAAACAAACACAATCAGAAATGACAAAGAGGACATTACCACTGGTCCCACAGAAATAGAAAAAAAACAAAACAAACAAACAAACAACAACAACAAAAAACCTCAGAGACTACTATGAACACAAGCTAGAAAATCTGGAAGAAATGGATAAATTCCTAGAAACATACAACCTCCCAAGATTGAACCAGGAAAACACTGAATCCATGAATAGATCAATAACAAGGCCTTAAAATGAATTAGTAATAAAAAGTCTACCAACCAGAAAAAGCCCAGGATCAGCCTTAAATTCACAGCTGAATTCTACCAGGTAATATAAAGAAGAGCTGGTATCATTTCTACTGAAACTATTCCAAAAGACTAAAGAGGAGGAACTCCTCCCTAACTCTTTCTACAAGGCCAGCATCACCCTGATACCAAAACCTGGCAGAGACACACACAAAAAAACAAAACTTCAGGCCAATATTCTTGATAAACATAGATGCAAAAATCCTCAACAAAATACTAGCAAACCAAATCCAGCAGAGCATCAAAAAGCTAATCCACCATGATAAAGCTATCCCTGGGATGCAAGGTTGGTTCAAAATACACAAATCATTAATAGTGATTCACTACATAAACAGACTAAAAACAAAAACCACATGATGATCTCAACAGATGCAGGAAAGGCTTTCAATAAAATTCAGCATCCTTCCATGTTTTAAAAAAATACCTCAACAAACTAGGAATTGAAGGAATATACTTCAAAATAATAAGAGCCATCTATATATAACAAACCCACAGCCAACATCATACTGAATGGGCAAAATGGGAAGCATTCCCCTTGAAAACCACAACAATAGACAAAGATGTCCTCTCTCACAACATAGTACTAGAAGTCCTAGCCAGAGCAATCAGGCAAGAGAAAGAAATAAATTATATCCAAGTAGTAAGAGAGAAAGTCAAACTATCCCAGGGAGCTTTTGGGCAGAGACTACAGGGATTTCTAGGTATAGAATCATATCTGCAAATGCTCCTTGATCTGATAAACAACTTCAGCAAAGTTTGAGAATACAAAATCAGTAGCATTCCTATATACCAACAATATCCAAGCTAAGAGTCAAATCAAATATGCAGTCCCATTCACAATAGCCACAAAAAGAATAAAATACCTAGGAATAGAGCTAAGGAGGTGAAAGCCCTCTACAATAAGATTACAAAACAATGCTCAAAGAAATCAGAGATGACACAAACAAATGGAAAAAACATTCCATGTTCATGGATAAAAAGAATCAATATCTTTAAAATGGCCATACTGCCCACAGCCGTGTATAGATTCAATGCTATTCCTATCAAAATACCAATGACATTCTTCATATAATTAGAAAAAACTATTTAAAAATTCATATAAAAACAAAAAAGAGGCTGAATAGCCAAGGTAATTCTAAGCAAAAAGAACAAAGCTGGAGGCATCACATTACCCTACTACAAACTACACTACAAGGCTACAGTAACCAAAACAACATGGCATCAGTACAAAAACAGATACATGAACCAATGGAACAGCTAGAGAGCCCAGAAATAATGCTGCACAGCTACAACTATATGATCATCAACAAAACTGACAAAAACAAGCAATGGGGAAAGGACTCCTAATTCAATGATGCTGAGATAGTTGGCTTGCTATATGCAGAAGATTGAAACTGGACTCATTCCTTACACCATATATAAAAATAAACTCAAGATGGATTAAAGACTGATAGTTAAAATCTAAAAGCATAAAAAACCTAGGAAATACCAATCTGGACATAGAAACTGGCAAAGATTTCATGATGAAGATGCCAAAAGCAACTGCAACAAAAAAAAATTGACAAATGGGATCTAATTAAACTAAAGAGATTCTGCACAGCAAAAGCAACCATCAACAGAGTAAACAGACAACCAACAGAATGGGAGAAAATATGCATCAAAGGTCTGATATCCAGAATCTACAAGAAACAAACAAATTTACAAGCAAAAAACAACTCCTTAAAAGAGGGCAAAGGATATAAACAGACACTTCAAAAGAAGACACACACATGTGAAAAAAATGCTCATTATCACTAATCACTAGAGAAATGCAAATTAAAACCATAAGATACCACCTCACACCAGTCAGAATGGCTATTATTAAAAAGCAAAAAAATAACAGATGTTGGCAAGGTTGTGGAAAAAAGAATGCTTATACACCACTAGGGAAAATGTGAATTAGTTCGGCCATTGTGGAAAGCAGTTTGATGGTTTTTCAAAGAACTTAAAACAGAATTACCATTCAACCCATCAATCCCATTATCTGGTATATATCCAGATGAATATAAAATGCTCTGCCTTAAAGACACATGCACACATATGTTCAACACAGCACTATTCACAATAGCAAAGACACAGAATCAACCTAAATGCCCATCAATGGTAGACTGGATAAAGAAAAACTGGTACATACACACCATGGAATACTATGCAGCCATAAAAATGAATGAATCATGTCCTTTGCAGAAATACAGATGAAGCTAGAGGCCATTATCCTAAGAAAACTCATTCAATAACAAAACACCCAATACTGAATATTCTAATTTAAAAGGAGGAGCTAAATATTCAGTATATATAGACACAAAGAAGGGAACAACAGACACCAGGGCCTACCTGAGAGTGAAGGGTAAGAGAGGGTGAGGATGGAAAACTACCTACCGGGTACTGTCAGGTGACTAAGTAATCTGTACACCAAGCCCCTACAAGATGCAATTTACCTATATAACAAACCTGCACATGTACCCTTGAATCTAAAATAAAAGCTATTTTTAAAAATTAATTAAAAAAAAATAAAATGTTCTAAGTTAGACTGTGGTAATAGTTGCACAACCCTGTGAATATACTAAAAACCAATGAATTGTACACTTTAAATGGGTGAATTGTATGGTATAGGAATTATTTTTCATAAAGTCTGTTAAAAAAAAATACTGAACATCTTAACCCTTTACCTTATCCTTAGTTAGCTGTGGATCGTTCTAATAAGCCAGTGTCTTTCCCTTCTACTTTTTATATTTCCCTACCTGATTGTCCATATAATTCTGGTAAGGTACAGCAGCTAAAAGACCTCGATGGACCTTAATGGGTAATTCTCCTCTTATTCCTATATCTATCCCAGTGGATGCTGTTTTCTTAGAAAGCACTGTCTGGAAAAAAAAAAAAAAAAAAAAGAAAGAAAGAAAGAAAATAATACAAATATAAATAGGTCTAGAGGAAGCAGTATCTTCATGAGCCTAAGCGGAGGTTCAGTAAAAGATCTAAAATTATCTTAGTAGGTTTTGGTAGTCTGATATACAATAAAGGGGAAAAAAGTGAGTTCTACTTCATATGTACAAATAAAGCACTCACATATGAAAACATATTGAATGAAACAGACTGACAGGAGAATGTATTAACTTTATAAATGACAACTTGTACCTATTCTAGCCAGTAACTATTTCAGAACACTAATGATTTTAGTCTTGGTGACCTGACAGAGTACAAGCAAGTATGTGTTCAACTTGTATCTCCAAATCTGGATCAATAACAACTAGAAAGATTCTAATGTCACTGAAGACTAACAAGGAAATAAAACTAGGGTTTAACTCAATCACAGATTGTTCTTTCTGACTGGCAAATTCCCATTTCATACAACTGAAGAGGGTAGAAAACTGTTCAGATTTGAGGGAAAGACTTAATACAAGTAATAAGAAAAATTTCACTAATTTCTTAGATCATTCCCAATTGTATTGAGTAGATTTTTCATATTTTTACCTGAAAACCATACATGCATTATTTAGAAGCAAGTAGGTAGCCTGAATTTATTGTTATCACCATAACAATAATGAATTACATTTAAATGGCACCTCTGACGTATAAAACTGGTTTATACAAAGATATTATCTCAGACTTAATCCTCTCGTCTACTGAATAATTATTTCAGTCAGACCTGTGAATAGTACTCTTTCTGGAAAAATACCAATTGAAAGGTCTGAGCATGTTCCAAACAACATAAAATATCAATCTCTAAGATCTGATAACCATTTGTTTTTTTCTGATTTAGTAGAAAGTGTCTAAACACCTCATTCTAACAGTACTCCGGAGTCAGTCTAATGGCCCAAACTACAGTACTGCCAAACCACAATAAGTATGAAAACTGTCAAGAAACCAAGCTCTGAAAGTAATTAGGTACAAAAGAAACTCTATCTGGAGAGCCACGAGGCAATGCTAGAAAAAGACAACCATACTGAACACATGTGGGATGTGTTGCCATATGTGGACACATACCCACGCCCACTTGTGTTTTAAATTAGACTATCTATTTCTTAAAGAGAAAAACATTACAGTTTAGTATTCAATCAATTGCCAACACATATAAGACAAACATTTTTGATGATTGTGTCAAGATGCTTAAGAAAAAATACAAAAATTATATATTATATATATGTGTATATATTATGTATTTTTATTAATATATATTAAATATTATATGTATTAGATGTTTATATATTATATATTTATATGTATTAGATATTAATATTTATTTATATATTATATATTTATATTATATATTATATAATATATATCTAAATTTATAGATATATAATTTTTTTGCCATCAACTGCCTCATTTAGTTCTTTCCCAGTTTTGTTTTTTTGTTTTTTAAATAAAAATTCATTTTTTAAATTAAAAAACTAATAAATATATATATAATATATATTGCATCATAATATATAGATATTATATATAATATGTAGATATTATAGATGTAACATCTATATATAAAGAGAGATATATTTTCCTGGAATATATAGATATGTAGCTATATTTCAGGAAAATATAAGAGCATACTAATTAGGAAGTAAAACTGGGAAAGAACTAAATGAGGCAGTTGATTACAGAAAAAAAATAATTAAAAGCTAAATTAAAGGTCTATTTTACTAGATGCTGCCTATCAAACCTTGAAATTAATGCCAAAATTAACTAAACAGAGGAAAACACATAAATTTGGGATCCAAATTTGTGAATTCTGAGGTAGGTACCAAAACAATGTCATTTTATATGTGTAGACTTACATATCCTCCTAAGCCTAGCTCCACACTCTCACTTTCAAGTTTTGAATCAAAAGGATGTCTTTCTTTTTAAAAATTAATAGTATCAATTTTTTTCCTGATTAGAAAGTAACATATCTTATAACAATTTTTAAAAATAAAAAACAAAGAGAAGAAAATCACCTATAAAATGCTACTATCCAGAAATAATCAGTGTAAACCTCTTATGCAATTTCCACCTGGGCCTTTGTCTATGCACACAGCACTCTTTCCATCTCTTTATTTTGCTATATTTATCTTTGTAGCACTTATCACTTGAAATTATATTCTATATTTATTTGCTTGTTTATTATGCTTTCCCTACTAGCACAGAAGCTCCTTGAGGGATCTTTGTCTGTTTTTTCACCACTGTCTAAGTCTTTTTTCTAGCACAATGCTGGCAATCATAGACATTCCATAAGTATTTGTTGAAAATATATACATATATTTTAATTAATATATCATACTTAATTTTCTATCCAACTTTTTTCTTAACTTTATAACACAGACACTTTCCCTTATCTTCAGAACTTTATATCACAGACACTTTCCCCTATCTTCAGATATTCTTTGAAAATTATATTTTTTAGAATGGCTGCATATAGACATATCACAATTTACTCAAGCATCCCCTACTATTGGGTATTTAAGGCTATTTCCAGTTATTTTACAATTCTAAATAATGCTGAGATACAAGTAAACCTTTATCTGTATTTTTTACCTATATTTTTTAAAATCATGTATTAGAAATTAATTTACCTCCTGGGTGGGAAAGCTTTTCCTTCTATCATCTGGAAACACTGATCCCTTTTTTTCACTCACAGTTTTAAAGGATGCTAGCCGATGACGTGCCTGTTTCATAGCTTGACTGAGCTGCCAGGGAAAGGGGGAAAAAAGCAAACACAAGCAGGATAAGTTTTAATACGAAATGTATTAAGTGTTCCAACAGGAAAACAGGTCCCTATTATTTTAAAAAATGCCAGATCTAAGACAACAGGATTACCTGTGAAGGAGACTTTTATCTGCTGATAGTGTGGCATAACATTATTGTCATTATTCTTGACTGTACTTTGTAACTTGATTTAAGAGCTGTTACTCAAATTGTTTTTTAAAAAATAATGTATACTTTATATAAAACATGTATACAAAAATATGAGAACCTAAAGTCTGAATTAATACACTTGGAGATCACTGAGCAGACATATTCCTTACCTTCTATCCACCTTTTTCAATAAGGAGTTATTTCTTCAAGTGGTCCTTATATACTTAATTGCTTTCATCACTGCTTGCTAGGAGACTCTATTTCTAGTTTCCTTAAAACTAGATCTAAACTAAATATAGATCTAAGTAAAATTACAATGTAACTATAAAGAGAGGACGAGGGGTGGAAAAGAGTACATGTGTAGTGGCAGCAGGGGACAGAAAGAGGAATAAATCCTCATCCTTCCCAGTGGGAAATCAATAAAACTGGCTAAAATTTTTTTTATTAAGAAGGAGCTCCTACAACAAAGCCACAGCTCATAGGAAGAAAAAAGTTTCCTTAAAACCCTTTTATCCCCAATTTACATGACTCCCTTCTCCCCCTCAATATTTGAAGACTATAGCTACTTAAAGTCTTGTCTTGAATCTCCCTTCCTCCAGGAAGCCTTCCTAAATTAATTTAGTGCACAAATTCAAACATCTCAAAAGAACCCATCTGTTTCAACTACTTTAAATAACATTTGATAAATGACTACTAATATTAAATGTTGATTCTGTGTTCATTCCTTATCACTAGTAACTTCAGTATGTAGCTATTTTGATTTATTTTTCAGAGAAGCATGCCTATTTTATATCTCATAAATTTGGAAGGAATATCTCATTAGGGAAACAAAGAAATAAATATGTATAATTTTAAGATAAGCACTGTATCTCACAGAGGAAAAGTATATCCCATACTAGTCAGTAAAATTATGGCAAAGTCAAGACGAGTACGAACCCATTCATTGGAAGTTTAATAATATCAATTCTCCCTTGAAGAGAAATGATGGCTATGACTTCTCTATAGAAAATACAAAAAAAATTTGCATGGTGGTGCACGCCTGTAGTCCATTACTCGAGAGGCTGAGGTGGGAGAGGTGGGAGGACTGCTTAAGCCTGGAGTTCAAGGCTGCAGTGAGCCAAGGTTGTACCACTGCACTGTAACCTAGATGACAGAGCATGACTCTGTCTTAAAAACAAAAACAAAAAACAAAAACAACTTTATGGTTTTTGCTAATAATGACCTAAGGATGAAAACACTGTAACAGCCCAGACTTTTTATAGCACATCACCTCTATGTATACCTAGGTTTATACCTCTAGCTAGAGAAATCAGCTTGAAATATACTACTCTTGGTTTTGCCAAAAGGAAGACTTCCAGATTTGGTCAGCTGCAGTGGCCAAAGGGATCAAGATAGAGCTGTTCACAATGCAAAAAGAGATATGTGTAGTTGAAATTATTTTTTAAAAAAAATGGAGCCATGACTATGCCTGCTTTCATTCACTGCCAAGTAAGGTAGGTGTTATTGCCCCGCACCACGTGACCAAGGATTCAAAAATCCCGATTGTAACAAATTTGAAATAGAGGTTCAGAATCTTCATTTCCCATCAAGTCCAAACCTCTATTAGAGTCGCATTGATTACAGGCTCTTAAGCAGGAATTTCAAGTGGTCCGGCAGCTAAAATATACATTATTTTTCTTCTGTTTCTTTGCAGTTACCACGACCTTTCTCCAAGCCTCAATCTTGTAAAGACTTTTTCAATTACACGCTTTGAGGACAGTTGTAGGGTGAATAATGGCCACCCAAAGATACCAGGTGCTAATCCCCAGAACCTATAAATATTACTTTATATGAAAAAAGGGCCTTTGCAAATGTTTAAGTTAAGAATTAAAGACGTTGAGAAGATAATCATGGATTATTCATATGGGTCCTAAATGCCATTAAAACTGTCCTTACGAGAGAGGTAGAGAGAGATTCGACATACAGAAGAGGAGGTGATATGAAAATGGCATGCAAAGATTGATGTGACGCAGTCACAAGAAAAGGAATGTCAGCAGACACCAAAAGCTGGAAATGTCAAGAAACAAACTTTCCCTTAGAACCTGAGGATGGAGCACGGCCCTGATGACACCTGCATTTTAGTTTAGTGAAGCTGATTCTGAACTTCTGGCCTCCAGAACTGTGACCTAATAAATTTCTGTCATTTTTTTCAGTCATTAAATTTGAGGTAATGTGTTACAGCAGCCAGCAGAAACTAAACAAAGACTGAAGTTAATGTTAACAAGCAATTAAACAAAAACATAGAACATAGGTGGATATTAAAAATTAAATTTTGTAATAATTAAAATGAACAAGTAAATAAGTACATTCTCTTCAAGATGATGCTGTTCATTACATAGATGTGTGATTGTGTGAATGTTTATGGTATATATACATTTGCATGTATACTTACATGTTTATGTTTAAATGTATATATGTATATGTGCATGTGTTGTACATGTGTAAATACTCAAAACATAAAGACTTTTGACCAAAAAAGTCTTTTTTGACCAAAAGTCTTTTCTATCTAGAACCTTAGGCACACTACTAATCCTTTTGTAGTTGTTAACTGTTATTAACAAAGACTACCACTAAATCTCTAACCAAGACTTCGATTCCCTGATAGAGATGAATTACTCATAATTACATATGAATTACTCATAATTACATAGAAAACATAGCAAATGAAAAATCAATATAACTCCAGATAAAACAAAAAGCCACACATAGAAGGAAAAGTAATCATAGTTTACTCCTGGATCAGCTGTGATTAATGTTTATCTAGTCCATAACAATATAAATGCTAAATATAGATCTAAGCAAAATTACAATATAACTAGAAAGAGAGGATGAGGGGTGGAAAAGAGTACATGTGTAGTGGCAGCAGGGGACAGAAAGAGGAATAAATCCTCATCCTTCCCAGTGGGAAATCATTAAAACTGGCTAAAATTTTTTTTATTAAGAAGGAGCTCCTACAACAAAGCCACAGCTCATAGAAAGAAAAAAAAGAAAGAAAGAGTACTACTAGCATGTTACTTAGAAATATGAATATTAACGCCAAAAGAGAAAACTACTTGCTTTCGAGGAAGAGGAAATGAAGCAACGGGCAAGGTACTTCTCTTTTTTAATAACAAACAATGCACATAACTATTTATTTTACTTATTTAAACTATGTACATATATATACATTTAATAAAACTCAAAGTATAAAAATGAGAAAAAAATCCCAGACAACATCCCTCAAAAAGCTTCCTCTCCATGAACAACATAAGAATATAAATGCATTTTTGGTTCTCATATTGCATATATAAATACATATGTACATTTATCAGACCTCAGGAATATCCTAGATAACATGGGCCAAAATTTTCTTCCATTCAATAGGCAAACCACTGACAACAAAACTTCGCTTGCACTGAGCCCTAGAGACTATATATCCTAGATACATCAGAAAACCAAATCACAGTAGCTTCTAAGGAATACTGCCAGAACCACAAGCCTTATTTAAGGGGCAGCCTTAGGCAACTTCCTCCCTAGCCTTAGCTGATTGGAACAAGGTTTGTGCAGCAGTATATCAAGAAAAAATAGGCCTTGATACAGTGTCTTCTGCACACCAAATGTCTATTTTGTACACAAAAACATAAACAATTAGTGAAAGGACCTCTTTGTAACAAAACAAAAATTGTACTACATAAACAAATTTTGAGATTTAAATCTTAAAATCTAAAGCAAATAATGATTAGATAGTAAAATTTAAAACATCAAGTATGAAGGATAAAATTTGAAAAATATGGATATCCGACTATGATACTGTTCATATTTTCTTCAGTTCTTTTTGTGTAAATTTTTGGCCAATCGGGGATAAGACAGAATTTATATGTAACTGCATAAATGAAACAAAATGAAACAATAATATTATGTAGGTCATGAGAAAAGAGTATAGACAAGATTTATAGAATTTTACCTACTTTATTGTCATGGAAGACTAATACCAATTTAAAGTGTATTGTTAATGCCATAAAAATCTAACCAAAGTTGAATTCTATTCAAGTACAATGTGGTTTATTTGTAAATTATATCACACTGATTTTTAAATGTGTTAAACTTTTCAGTGGCCAGAAAATACTACACATTAAAAGTTGAACTCATATGAGCCATTTTTTATAGCCCATAAATCCCAATGTAATGCAGCAATTTGCATTATCTTTTTTTTTTTTGTCACTATTACTATCAATCTGTAAGATCACCAGTAATGCAAGGTAGGCTAATAAATATTCCTTACCTCAGATAATAAACTAGGAAATACTCAGAGAAAAGTTAGAGAGAGGATCTAAACATACAAGATCATAAAACGGAAAAAAAAAAAAAGGCTAATGGGGCCTCAAGTATACCAAAGTTATGAAGCTGTGATGAAGAGATGACAATACCAGTTAGAAGTAGAAAAATGATTAAATAAGAGGGAAGTATACATGTAGACACAATGTGACCAACTATACTAGTTTACCTAGAACTGTCCCAGTTTTAGCACTGAAAGTCCCATGTCCTGGAAACCCCTTGATCTTAGACCAATAGGGAAGGCTGGTCACCCTATGAGAAGAACTGAGTCAATCAAGCTAATGATCAAATTTTAGTGTGAAGATCAAAGATCCCATTCTCTTGGGGTCACTGGAGCTACCTCATGTCCAGGAAAACTCTCCAGTTGCATTCCTCAAGGGAGTTTGAGTCTGTGTGAGAGGCTGATTCTTCCCTTATTAACCCATGTGTATTTTTAAAATAAACTTTCCCTTGCTTGGGTTAGCCTGAGTTCTTACAGTCAAAAGTGCCTGACTGAAATACTCATTTTTTCAATGGTAGATTACAAGAATGTAGCAGGTTACTTCACATTACTTAAAGCTTTATTACAAAAAGTAATTATTTCCATGGTTTTAAAAAGCTGGAGAACTAGCACTGTAAAGACAGAATAAAAACAAAAATAAGATAGTAAAAGATTCAGTGAGAAATCAAAAGCTGGAATAAACCATGCAAGAAAATAGTAGCAAACTGAATAGGGACAGATAAATAGAAAGTTATTATATGGTGAGACTAAAACAATGATCAGTTGTTCAATTTCCCACCAAAATGCAGTTGTAAGGGACATCAGAGAAACTCAATCCTAAAGATAAATATCAGTCCTAATGAAAAGAAAATATTGGTTCTATATTATAAGATCACTTGAAACTTCTTCCAGTCTACAATTCTAGCTCCTAAGTTTAGGCAACTAATCTTAACTGACCTTTGAACAAGCAGGTAATATCAAGTATTACAAAATAGAGGGTGAGGTGGGGGTGCAGATTAAGAGAGATCATGGCCAAATCATATCTGAAATACAGTGTTGTGTTGTTTTTGAGGTCCTATTTCAGAAAAATACTGAAAAACAAAATAGCGTTCAGAAGAAATCAACAAGGCATTAGGAATATAGAAATGCAAAAAAGAAAAATGGTAACTATAATCGAATACTTGAAGTGCTCTCAGATAACATTTTATTTTTTTATTAGTTGAGAGGGCAAAATTAGGACCAATGGATAAAAGTTATAGGAAGGAAGATTTTTGACTCAACATGTTAAAAAAATACTTGTAATAATTTCAAGTCTTCTAAAAATAAAATGACCCGTCTGAAAAAGTAGTAAGTTGTCCAATAGTGGGGGTGCTGTGGTAGGAATTGGATGGCCATATATATATTAGAGATAATATAAAGAGAATTGAATTCCTTCGAGAGAGAAAGGTAGGACCAGGTAATATCTTTTTTAACATTTAATTAAAGTTTAAATAAATTCAAACCTACGGAAAACTTCAAACATACACAGAAGTAATCAGAACACTATAATGAATCGCCATGGACAGATATGAAAACCTCACTTTAGCATTATCAACTCCTAGCCAATCTTGCTTCATCTGTAACTTCCTACTTTACCTCATCCTTATATCATCTAAGTATATTCCAGACATCAAATCATTTCATGCATATTTCAATATGTCAGATGAATTTTTAAAACCCTTCCAACTCCAAGATTCCATGTTTCTATAACTCCAACACAAAAAAACTGAGACATGTACTAACATTCAGAAAGTAAATTATGTGCACCATTTACCCAATAGTACAGTTTAGATAAACTAAGGGAATTAGTGCCTGAACTGTCTCATTGTTTAGTTTCACAGTGACATCTAGTGGATGAAAACTGCAACAGAAGTGGTAAGATTAAAAAGCATCTATTGTCACGGAGTCATATAGACAAAGTTTACAGGTTCAAAATAGTTAAGTCACTGAACATTCTTCAGTAGCTCACGTCATTCCCCCCACCCCCAAAAAAAGGCACGAGGATAATTATAAAAACTTAAAAAAATCTTGTGACATTTAAGGTTTTTCATAACCTGATTTCTTCCTCCCTATCCAACCTCATTTTTGGTTATTCACCATTATAAACTATCAATTAGAAAGGCCCCATCACTTATTCCCAAATACACCAAGCTCACTGCAGTTTCTAGGCTTTTCTTTTCTTTTTTTTTTTTTTAAGAAAAAATTATCTTGGCCAAGTGCAGTGGTTCACGCCTGTAATCCCAGCACTTTGGAAGGCTGAAGCGAAAGGATCCCTTGAGCTCAGGAGTCAAGACCAGCCTGGCCAACATGGTGAAACCCCATCTCTACTAAAAATGCAAAAATTAGCCAGGCATGGTGGCAGGTACCATGATACCAGCTACTCGGAACAGTGAGGCAGAAGAATCAGGAGAATCTCTTGAACCCGGCAGGAAAAGGTTGCAGTGAACCACTGCACTCCAGCCTGGGCAACAGAGTGAGACTCTGTCTCCAAAAAAAAAAAAAAATTATCCTGGATTTACCAATTCAAAATGTGTAGTTCAATTCTATCTCTCCCATGAATTCTTCCCCTACGGTTTCCTTAAAACTTTCTGAACTCCCATAGCACAACTTTATTGCAAAATAGAGAAAATTTCTCTATATTATTATCTAATAGAATGAGTGGTCTACTAGTTTTGTATCTCTACCTGAAAATATAAACCCATGGAGGGTCCTGTTTTGCATTTCCTTAGTATCACTACAATGCATAACAAACAGCATATGCAAACACTGCTGACTGATGAGTTCTATTTATGTATTATACAGATGAAGTAATAGCTATAAGCACCATGAAAGCAAGGACTGTGTGTCAGAAGTCAATGTTCTATTCCTTGTACTTTATGCAGTGCCTGGCTCAATAAATATTTCCTAACAAATAAAAATGATTCTTACAAACAATGATAAGAAAGAGTCAAATAGTTATGGACAAAGAAAAATCTTGAATAGTATTTCAACATGATAATGTGTGCTTCTAAAGCTTTTCCTATTTATAGCACAATTAAATTATGACCAAGTATGTTAGCTTAAGCAATAATACAGCTTTTATTTTCACATACTCATAATTTTCCATATTTTCTCTCTTCCTCTCTTTATTTCTAGGAATACATTTTAAATAAGATAAAGAACAATTCCTGAAGCACAGTTGAAGACTGTATCAACTGGACAAAAGCTCAGGTATACTAAGGTTGGGGCTAACTAGACAGAGTCAAGTAATTTGAATGGATGAGTCTACTCATAGTGGTTAATTTTTAAATATTAGGTATATAAAATGAGTCACTAAATAACATTTTTCCAAAAACTCTAAATACATTATGCATTTATTATATTATTCCTTAACCTACAACTATAGATTCATTTATTGTGATAATCAGATTAAAAAACAAAAAGAAAAATGAGACAAAGATAAATAATAAATGAAATGTTCTCATGTGTACTGCACTTCTTTTCAACAAAGGTAAGAATCATTTCTCTCTGTATACTACAAAATAATAGTAGCTTACCCAGAAGATAACTTCAATATAATTGGGAAAATCCATCTTCTTGACCTAAAGTGCTTTTGAATTCCAACACTTCGGCACCTTTCTTTAGATAATTTTAGAGTGTCTTACCAAAAACAAATAAATGTACATTTAAAAATTTTTTAAAGCATTATCCCACAATTCTCCACTTTACAAAGCTAAAATAAAAAAGAAGTGATTATAAAAAGTGAAGCTTAATGCAATAACTCTTAATCCCTACCTCATACCATAGATGTCATATTTATAGTTTAGGGGATGGGAAAAATATCATAGACATAAAATAAAATGCACAGGTACTTACAGCCTGGGCTTGTTGTTGGAATAATTCATTCTGATACTCTTCATCATCTGTTCCCTCCCCAAGCATCAGAGAAGGAGGTAACCTAGAACTTCCAATAGTGGCATTTAAATTGTTTGGAAAAATACTTGTCCTTTTGAAAGTTAAGTGTGCTGGTGAAGACTGCATAGCTATAGAGCCTTCTTTTTCTGCCTATACAAAAGAAGAAAGGGGGATAGTAACATTCTACTCCAATATAGAGCAATCCAATAAAGCCTCTAAGCAATTCAGGATTTTAAACTGAGGTGGGGGCAGGGGAGAGGCTTTAGCTGGCAGAGGAACTACCAGGTACCTCCCATGTGCTAATAATTTAGGTTACCTCATCTAACTCTCACACAATCCTATGAGAGAAGTATCATATCCTTATTTTAAGGATGAAGAAACTACAATCAGTGAAGTTAAGTAATTAGCCAAAAGTCAATAGCTAGTAAGTGGCAAAGCCAGAATTCAAACTCAAATCTGAACCCAAAATTCTGACATTGTGTTTACTTGGTAATAGCAAAAAATATGAGTCAGAACATACGAATAAAACATGGTTTCTCTGCATAAAAATCCACTGTCCTCACTAATCAGATTATATTAAGCATATAATCAAAGGAAAGTAATTCTGTTACCGCCTAATAGCTTATCACGTAACACACAGACTTTCCATTCAATCTTTACTCAGGCTCACTTTTGAACTTACTCTTTCATAAGACTTCCGAAGCTGCTGCTTTTTTCTCAACCTAATTTGTTGATTTACTCGGTATTTAACTTGTTTCTGAAAATGTTTCAAAGCTTCTTGTTTTTCTCTTAGCTGTTCCTTTAGTTCTTCCTCAATCAAATATGCTGATGTCTTTAAAGATGAAAGATAGAAAATGAACTTAAATGTCAGCAGTTTTGTCCATTAGGGCTGTTGTAAACACAAAGCAGTCAGGATACAATCCTGAAAAAAATAATTCCATTCTGTACAAAAAAAAAAATTGGAATGCATGAGTACTCAAATCAAATCTTAATATTTTTATTGAACTAGAACTAAAGGTGTCTTCATTAATTCTTAATGAACCAAATTAATCCTATCATATGTTATACATTTTCTAAAACGGAGTAAATAGTCAAGACGCACCAGGTTATTTACCACTCACCAAATATGTCCTATTGCCAAACGTCTTCATACTCGGCATTATGCTCCATTTTTAACTTGGCATGCCCTTCCTCTCATCTCCACCTAGTAAAGGCCTACTCAGTTTTCACAACCATTTAATACCCACTCCCCAGCACTTCCCACACTTTCTTCCTCTAAGCCCTCTTATACCATAACACTTCTTATTTCACCAATGTTAACTGAGTATAGTACTTCTTGACTCCCCTATTAGATTATAAACTCTTCAAGGGCAGGATATGTATTCAATTCTCCTTTGTTTCCCTACAGCATGTAGTACAGAGCCCTGACTATAAGGATAGTCAATATACATTTATATAATTGTTCAATTCCAAAACATATTCTAAACCAGGGATGCCCAATTTTTTGGCTTCCCCACTCCACATTGGAGGAACTGTTACATAAAATACACTAAGGACAGCTGATAAGCTTAAAAACAAAATCACAAAAAAACTCAGTGTTTTAAGAAAATGTATTAATTTAGGCCAGGCACAGTGGCACATGCCTGTAACCCCAGCACTTTGGGAGGCCAAGGCAGGTGGATCACCTGAGGTCAAGAGTTCAAGATCAGTCTGACCAACATGGCAAAACCCCATCTCTACTAAAAATACAAAAATTAGTCTGGCATGGTGGTGGGTGCCTGTAATCCCGACTACTTGGGAAGCTGCGGCAGGAGACTCACTTGAACCCAGGAGGTGAAGATTGCAGTGAGTTGAGATTGTGCCACTGCAATCCAGCTGGGCAATAGAGGAAGACTCTGTCTCAAAAAAAAAAAAAAAGGAAAAGAAAATTTATGTTGGGCCACATTCAAAGCCATCCTGGGCCACATGCAGCATGCCACATCCTGGGCCCATGGCCACATGTTGGACAAGCTTGTTCTAAACAATCTGGCACTCTTTATCCCATCTGAGTGCTTGATCTGCATTTATCTCCTGTAAGTGCTCTGAATAACAATCATAGTCATCATCATAACGGCACTTATCATTATTATGGATCTATTCTGTGACAAGTATTTTAAATACATTTTCGATCCTCAAAACCACCTTTGGTAGTATGTATTCTTATTATCCCTTATGTTACAGATGAGGAAAGTGGGATTGAGAAAGATTAAGTAATTTTAATATAGCTGACTAGTAGCAGAACTAGAAGTTTCTGATTCCAACAATTGTGTTCCTCCCTACACTGCTTTTCTCTTGACTACGTCTCTCTTTCAATAGGAATTTTCTAATTAAACAAAATCATCATCATATCTCCTACCTATTCTTTCTAACTCAGTGATTCCGACTTCTAATTCTGAAGGGTGCCTCAGATCATTTTACAGGCTGTCATCAAATTCTCAAAATCAAATGCATTCAAATTTCAACTTAGGTTAAAATTTCCAAGAAGTCTATTGCATAAACTACTCTAGTGGAGTATCAAGTGTCAAATAACAATTAGGTAAAATAATTCCAAAGGAGAAACATATATGTAATAAAGTCTGAACAACTGACCCAGATCAACTCAAGCCCCAGACAAGTTTAAGCCATTTAGCCTCTTTGTTTTACTTCCATTTTCCCTGCTCCTCTTTTGCTCCTTAAGATTATCATACATCTTACTGAAGTGTATGATTATCTCAATTGTAAACCAAATATAAGAGCATACAAGATTTTAGAGACATACTTTTCTTAGCAAGTACCAAAGTGCAAGGCCACCAAAACCCAAAAACACTTGTTCTATGGGATGTTCAGAGGTTCCCAGATTGAAATAAATTTTGGAGATACAGGGTTAAACACAGTGAAATGTTGTTTTGATTGTATAGCTAACTTCTCATAGCCTTTATGCACCTTATGGACTATCCAAGGGGGCCATATGGAATGAAGTGTTTCTCACAACCACCAAAGAACACATTCACATATGATGGAGTTGGTGCTTAATGACATAGCAGTTAGATCTCTCTTCAATGAATCAAGTCTCCTAGCATTCATGCTCTTGGGTAGTCCTCTCCCAAAGTGAATTTGGTCTAACTCCAAATATCTAACAAAATGAGGCAAATAGGCTCTGTGATTTCCCAAGCCAGGTCATAAAGCAACTTCCACCTGGGTTCTTAGAGTGCTCATTCTGAAGAAATTATTATATAAAAATTCTGACTATCCTGAGATTACCATGCTGTGAGGAAGCCCAAGTTAGTCAAATAGAGAAGCCATATGAAAAGAGAAACAGATCTAGCCAACATTCAGACATTCTAATAATCCTAGCCCAAGCGTCAGAAATGTGAATTAGAAAGCCATCTTGAACATTACAGCCCAGCAGGTGCCACATGACTGAAATAGCTTGACTATTTTCTAACTCCAACCAACAGCCAGAAAATAGTCAATGTGTCCCAGACATGTCCAGTTACTTGAGCCACAGCTGAGGCCCCAGACACTATGGAGCAGAGACAAACCATTACCATTGTACCCTACTCAAATTCCTGATACATGGTATTATCTGCTTTATACCACTAAGTTCTGGGGTGGTTGGTTACATAGCAAAAGTTAACCAAAACAAATTATAAAATAATGCAATACCCATATATAATGATAGAACAGCAGTGTCTTTTGATGTTAATTTATTAATAATTATTGGAGGGAGGTAGTCTAAAGCTATGATATTTTTAGTAATCCTGATACCCCCCTGAAATTTTGGGAAGAAAAATGATTAGAAGTTTCCCTTTAGAACAGTCATGATCTAAGGGCCAAGCTTTAGAAGTAAACTATTCAGCATTTATTTTGAGCTGACAGAGCTATATCTGTTCATAAGGGTGGATACTCAGACTAGATATGCTAAAGTTATAAGGAGTTCTATTAGATGTTTGATCAAACTCCCTTTGGCTGGAACTGATCAGAAATTTTTAAATCAGGAAAATTAGATATGTTTATCCATGTTCCAAAACTTTAATATTTTATGTCTGTGAATACGATATTTAATACTTCTTAGCACAGAAAAAGCTTGAAGGTGTCAAATTTTAGGCATGTTGATACTATGAATATTATACAGATATAATTTGAGCAATCAAAAAGAGGTGTCAACAACTTAAATACCAAAATATCTTTATACCAAATCTTACGGAGTCTTGTGGGGTGTTTCTTGCATCCATCCCTTCTCATTCCATTCCTTTTCTTTCTTTCTTTTTTTCCAGAGATGGGGTCTCATTCTGCTGCCTAGGCTAAAGTGCAGTAGCATGATCACAGCTTACTGCAGCCTAAAATTCGTGGGCTCAAGCACTTCAACCATCCTTTTTCAAGGCTTTTCTTCTCTTTTCCTTACCACTAACAAAGTTTTGGTGCTGTACTTCATGCTTAAATTGTTATAATTATAATTTATCCCCAGGATCCAATCACTCCCTATCCTTCAAAACCTTTGAAGCAATCTAATCAAAACAATGGTTGATCATAAAATTCACCTATAAATACTAAACAATTAAAGTCAATCCCTCTCCAAAATTTCCTATGGTTCTCTACCATCCCTGTTTTCCATAATCCTGTCAATGACCATTCTTCTACTAAATTTTCCACTCCAACTGATCTAATCTACCCTTAGAATCCTGAACCTTTCTTACTTCTTACTCTCCCTATTCTCCTTAATAGGAGAATCATTCCCTTCCCTTCTCTGGTGATTCAAATTCTTCATTACACTTTCCTGGGTCACATCAACCCAACATTAGAGCTTCTTCTTTGATTAAGCATTATATTCTTAGAACTTAGATATACCACCTAGACTCTTAAAATCCGTTTTGGAAATAAGCAAAGTAGGAATAAATCAATGAATATACACACATATGTGCAAATATAGGTTAAAATGAATATAGTATATTCTACTACTTTAACATTTACTTTAAATGTCTCATTTCTCCTCTGAGATCAAGTACACTGAGGGAACATACCTCATACTTTTTTCATCCATGTTCAGCACGTTGTCTATACATACAGAAGACATTCTGTGCCTTTCATAAATATTTCATGAGTGTCTATATTTATGAGGCAGTATTTAAGATAAAAGTGGGAATGTGATGATAAATAAGGTTTGTCCCCTATGCTCAAGGAGCTCACACTGCAACAGGAAAAGATATATAAACAATCTACTATAACACAATGTGGTAGGTGCTGAGTTAAATTTGAACAAATAGCTAAGGGGCAAAGTTTAGTGAAAGCCTATCAGAAATTGTGGAATTTCTAGTTAGACTTTCTCAGATTAACAGAGTTCATCCCCTTCTCCTTTATTCTATTACCCGATTTTTGCCTGAATTCTCAATACAAAATTTATCATAAACCTTAAGCAACCAATTAATGTTACCTAAAGTATGTCAATTATCATCCATACTAAGTTGCAGTGTCTGGAAGATGTAGATAGTGCCTATGTCTTGGGCATAGCAAGCAGTCAAGAGTCTGAAGTAAACTGATATACAGATATGTACCTATATAACCTGCTGCATGTAGATTATGGTCTATATATTATAGTAGGTGATAGTATTTGATTATGCCAACTGAAGTTGCAGTCAAGTTTTGGCAAATACTTGTTTGTTCTATAATTCTAATGTAAGGACATAATCTACTTATGGCAGAATAGAAACAGCATCCTCGAACTGTTGATTTTTAAGCACCCAGATTAGAGAAGGCTAATAAAAAGAGTGGTGGGGAACCCCACCATATTTGGATCAAACTGATACTCACATATGCTGGGATTTCCGAACTATCTGGTGAGGCAGGTTCAACCCATGCCCCAACTGGTACTATAGCCTGGTTCCTCTCAGCCAGCACTGCCAACACGTCTTTGCTCTTCAAGGGGTTTAAAGCCAGGGGCAACTCTGTGGTATTTCGAGGTTTCTTTCGGGCCATACTTTCCAGCATCTGTGACTCCTGGTTAGGTGAAAGAAAAAGCTTAAAATCTTCAAAGGACTGCTAACACACAAGCCATAGGCCCGTGAAAAGGAGAAAAGCCCTGGAGGAAGAAGACTGGCACGAATTTGGGAAAAAAAGGATTCTAGAGAAAAAGGAAGAAAAGAAGGGAAGAGACGTAGGAAGAAATAAAAAGGCAAGAAAGGCTTTTAAGTTGCCTTCTAGAAAAAATGGCGATGAAAGGGAAGAGAAAGGATGGGAATGAAAGAACGAAGATTGTGGCCAGCTGTGGGCGCACCGAGGCGGGAAGGGAGGAATGACAGCCGCAGCCCGGGGGCAAAGGGAGGGGCGGGAACCTGGGTCTGCAGCCGAGAGTTCCAATTATCGGTAACCGGTTATGGGACGACGCGCTGAACGGCTGGGTACTTCGGGCCAGGTAAGAGCCTGCTTCTGAGGCCCCGAGGCCCACTCCGGCTGAGACAGCACTGGCCAGGGGTCCGCCCGCAGCTAGCAACAGACTCAGCCTACTCCAGGGACTAAGGTAACTGCCTCAAGTAAACCGCCACTTCTGGGTGGGCAGCTCCGTCCCGCCCTTCCGTAGCCTTCTACCCGCCTCTTCCGGACCCCGCGTCCCTTCTCGCAGCTAGGAAGACGTGAGAGGCGGGGTTTCGGGCTGCCGTGGTTTGGTCACTTCCTTTTCCTGTCCGGCTGAGGGGGCGGGAATGTGTGGGTTTGCGCAGTCGCTGGGTAATGCGCCATCTGAGGCGTAGTGGGACTGAAGTTCCAGCCCCGAGACCTCGTAATCTCTCCGGAAAGGGATGCGCTATGCTTGTGATCTGGCCTACTGGGCGGGCAAGGGGTCGCAGTAGAGGGAAGCACTGGAAGAGAATAAACAAGGAGGCACGACTTCCTCGAGAAACAAACTAAGCTAACAAATTTTTCGGATTCTTTGTGCAGTTCATTTTACCACGCTGTTTCATGCATGTTATTATATTTGGACATCACGGCATCCTGAGTGGTCTCCCTCTCTGCTGCAAGCTCTGCTGTAATCCAGAGACACTCGATTATCTCTGTGGGATAATTTATTCATTCGATTAACATACATTACTGCGAGCTTTTTATACACCCGTGCTGTTCTAAGCACCGGAGATACACAGGTATAAACGAAACAAATATCCCTGCTCAGGGAATTCACAGTAGAGTGAGGGGGAAATAAGCGAATAAACAATGAGTAAGTGAACGTGTGTGATGTGGAGTAAAAGCTAAGAGGATAGGGAGTGTGGTGGGCAGAGTGGGGATGGGAGAGATAAAATACTGGAATGTCCAGAGAAGCTGCCCTGAGGTACTTTTGAGCAAAGACTTAAACGAAGTAATGGAAGAAGCCACTGTGCTCTTCAAGAGGCTTTATAAACGTGTTCCAGATAAAACAGCAAGTACAAACGCCCCGAGGTGGGGACAATGTGACTGGAGCAGAGAGAGAAGGAAAGAATGCTGAGACAGAAGGTCAAAAATGGAAGGGCAGGCAATCGGATCGAACATGTAAGCCACCGTAGATGTTGAGATGGGGAGCCACTGGAGCAAGGTTTGGAGCAAAGGAACACCATAATGTGATTTAAATTAAAAAAAAAATAAATCTGAATGCTATAGTGAAAATAGACGGTAAAGAAGACCAATTAGGTGGCTGTTGCAATAATTCGGATAAGGGATTATGATGTCGGATCAAGGAATGGTGATTGAGATCATGTTAAGTGATTGGATTCTGTATCTATTTGGGAGGCAAAACTTTCAGGATCTGTTAAAGGTTTGGATGTGGATTGTGTGAGAGAGACGTCAAGGAAAACTAGGGGCTTCATCCTGAGCAACTGTCAGGATGAAATTACTATTTACTGACACAGTGAAGACAGTGGAAGGAGTAGATTTGGAAAGGGGAGTATCAGGAGTTCAGTTTGGGGCAGATTAAGTTTTACTTACCTAATCAACATCCAAGAAGATAGTATGAGGAAAAGTGTCTGGAGCTCAGAGAAGAGTTCCGGGCTGAAAAGATAAATCTAAGAGTTGTTAGCCTGTAGATTTAAAGCCATGAAACTGGATGTAATCATCAAGGGATTGAATAAAGACAGATAAAAGAATAGATCCTAAAACAGCCCTAGGGTATTTCACTATTACAGAGACTGAGCAGAAGAGGAGGAGAATGCTGAGATTGAGAAGGATTTGTCCATACACTAAGGAAGAAAACGACGGGGGTGTGATACCTTGAAAGCCAGGTGAAAAAGAAATGGTCCACTGAGGGAAGACCATCTGTGTTAAATCCTGCTGCTAGATCAAATAAGATGAGGACTGAAACTTGACTTTTGGATTTGACCACACGGAAGTCATTGATGATAACTTTAGAAAGAACAGTGTCTTTAGAGCAGTTGGAGAGCAAAAGCCTGGCAGATTAGGCAAGAAAGAGTAGGAGAAGAAATTGGAGACAGCAATTTTAGATAATTCTTTCCATGAATTTTGTTGTGAAGGGACACAGTGAAACAGGTGGCTGAATGTAGAGGTAGGATCATAGGAGAGTTCTTTAAGATTATAGCATATATTCTTCATTGGTGGAAATTATCCAGTAGACAGGAGAAAACACATGATGCAGGAGAGATATGAGAGAATTTGGGGATCTGCAGTCACGTGTCACTTAAAGATGGGGATACATTTTGAGAAATGCATTGTTAGGTAGTTTTGTCTCTGTGCAAACCTCATAGAGTGTACATACCCAAACCTAAATGCTATAGTCTACTACACACCGAGGCTATATGATATAGCATATTGTCCCTAGGCTACATCCAGCATGTTACTGTATTGAATACTATAGGCATTTGTAACACAATGGTAAACATTTGTATATCTAAACATAGAAAAGATACAGTAAAAATACAGTATTATAATTTTATGGGACCACCATCATATATGTGGTCCTTCATTGACCAAAATGTTGTTATGTGGCACATGACTGTATATCCTTAAGAGGGCAGAGGAAATGGAATCTAGTAAACAAGTGGAGAGACTGGCTTTAGATACCAGGAGGTATAGTTAATTATAATAATAGCAGTAAAATTAGATTATACAGTATAGTGATAATTAGGTAATGTGGTGGTAGGAGCTTATGGAAATTTTCTTCTAATTATTCTGTTTTCTCTGTAAAATAGTATTGTAGCCATCCTCCAAGATGGCCCTAATGATCCCCACCTCTTGGTGTTCACACCTTTGTATAGTCCCCTCCCACTTTGTACCTAGGTTGGTCTGTATGACCAACAGAATATGGCAGAAGGGATGGTATATTACTACAGAGTTAGGTTATAATAGACATGCTCACGTGCACTTGCATGCTCGTTCTCTCTCCCTCCCTCCCTCCCTCCATCTCAGATCTGCTCTGAGGGAAGCCATGTACATCATTAGCAGTTCTGTAAAGAGGTTCACATGGCAAGAAACTGAAACATTCTGCCAGCAGCCCTGTGAATGAACATGAAAGTAGACCCTCCAGCCATAGTCAAGTCTTCAGAGACTGTACTTTCAACCAACAACTTGACTGCAACCTCATAAGAGACCCTGAGCCAGACCGCCCAACCAGAAACTGTGTGAGATAATGTTTGTTGTATTAAGATGCTAAATTTGAGGGTCATTTGTTATATGAGACAAGCAGAAGGTAAGAGACAGTGAAAAGTCAGTAGAGTCAGTAAGTTGTACGTCCCTGTGGGGGTCTAAGATTTGTTAGAGCTCATCAAAAGAATGTGCTAAAATAAGAGGTGGTGATCTGACAGTAGGATGCTTGAAGCTGAGTGTTTGGAGAGGCTGTGGTTATTGGTGCTGTCAAAGCCTGTGGTATGGCCAAAGGAGGGAAAGCTAAGGTAGGTTAAAGAAAAAGATCAGTGGAGAAGAAGAGGTCATAGAAACCAAGCACCAGAGCATTGAATGGATGATCCATGAGGATACTGAAATCACCAAACAAATATAATAAGAATGATGTTGGAGAGACCCAGGAGCAACAATTTTCAAGGAATTTCAGGAAAATGCTTGGAGGTTGGTGGATGAGTATAGCTTGGAAAGCCAACCATGGTATAGTCTTGTGACATGAGGTTCAAAGTAAAGGTGAGGTTAAGAAAAAGGGAGGAGGTAGTCTAGCAATAGCACTGAGTAACTGAATAGCAAGAAGGAAACCCATCCTACCTCCACCCAGAGGGGCAAGGAGCAAAAAACAGCTACTATTAGGTGACTGCAAAAGTAATTCTGGTTTTTGCGTTGTTGGAATTTGCCGTTTGATATTGGAATACGTGCTTTAATAAATGTATGTTATACATCAGTTTAATGGGCATTTCTCACCTTGCAGTTTTTTTTTGTTTTTTTTTTTTTTTTTTTTTTTTTTTTTTTTTTTTTTTTTTTTTTTTTTTTTGGCTAGTGACTGTTTATTTTAGACTATGGAAATGATGTTAGACAAAAACCAAATATGAGCAGTTTTCTTATTCGAGTTCAAAATGCACCATAAAGCAGCAGAGACAACTGGCAACATCAAGAACGCATTTGGCCCAGGAACTGCTAATGAACGTACAGTGCAGTAGTGGTTCAAGAAGTTTTGCAAAGGATGGCCAGGCACAGTGGCTCACGCCTGTAATCCCAGCACTTTGGGAGGCCACGGCCAGTGGATCACTTGAGGTTAAGAGTTCGCGACCAGCCAGACCAAGATGGCGAAACCCTGTCTCTGCTAAAAATACAAAAATTAGCTGGGTGTGGTGGCACACACCTGTAATTCCAGCTATTCAGGAGGCTGAGGTGGGAGAATCACTTGAACCTGGGAGGCAGAGGTTGCAATGAGCCAAGATCACGCCACTGCACTCCAGCAACAGAGCAAGACTCTGTCGCAATTAAAAAAAAAGAAAGAAAGAAAGTTTTAGAAAGGAAACGAGAGCCTTGAAGATGAAGAGCGTAGTGGCCAACCATAGAAAGCTGACAACGATCAATTGAGAGCAGTCATTGAAGCTGATCCTCTTATAACTATACAAGAAGTTGCCTAAGAACTCAATGTTGATCATCCTATGGTCACTCAGCAGTCGAAGCAAATTGGAAAGGTGAAAAGCTCCATAAGTGGATGCCTTGTGAGCCAACTAAAAAATTGAAAAATCATCATTTTGAAGTGTTATCTTCTCTTATACTACACAACAGTGAAACATTCCTCAATCGGATTGAGACATGCTATGAAAAGTAGATTTCATACAACAACTGGCAATGACCACGTCAGTGGTTGGACCCAAAAGAAGCTCCACAGCACATTCCAAAACACCAGAAACAGGTGATTGGTCACTGGTGGTCTGCTGCCAGTCTGATCCACTACAGCTTTCTAAATCCTGGTGAAACCATTACATCTAAGAAGTATGCTCAGCAAATCAGTGAGGCACGGAAAACTGCAATTGCCTGCAGCCGACATTGGTCAACAGAAAGGGCCCAGTTCTTCTCCATGACAACTACAGCACCTGACCGCACATTCCACAACCAACCCTTCAAAAGTTGAGCAATGAAAACTATAAAGTTTTGCCTCATCCACCATATTCACCTGACTGGTTGCCAGCTACCACTTCTTCAAGCAACTCAACAACTTTTTGCAGGGAGAACACTTCTGCAACCAGCAGGATGCAGAAAATGCTTTTGAAGAGTTCAGTGAATCCTGAAGCACAGATTGTTACACAACAGGAATAAACTTCTCATTGGCAAAAATATGTTGACTGTGATGGTTCCTGTTTTGATTAATAACAATGTGTTTGAGCCTAGTTATAATCATTTAAAATTCATGGCCCAAAACTGCAATTACTTTTTTTATTATTATACTTTAAGTTCTTGGATATATGTGCAGAATGTGCAGGTTTGTTACATAGGTATACATGTGACATGGTGGTTTGCTGCACCCATCAACCCGTCATCTACATTAGGTATTTCTCCTTATGCTATCCCTCCCTGTTGTGAGATGTTACCTTTCCTGTGTCAATGTGTTCTCATTGTTCAACTCCCACTTATGAGTGAGAATATGTGGTATGAGAATATGTGGTATTTAGTTTTCTGTTCTTGTGTCAGTTTGCTGAAAACGATGGTTTCCAGCTTCATCCATGTCCCTGCAAAGGACATGAACTCATCCTTTTTTATGGCTCCATAGTATTCCATGGTGTATATGTGCCACATTTTCTTTATTCAGTCTATCATTGATGGGAATTTGGGTTGGTTCCAAGTCTTTGTTATTGTGAACAGTTCCACAATAAACATACGTGTGCATGTATCTTTATGATAGAATAATTTATAATCCTTTGGGTATATACCCAGTAATGGGATTGCTGGGTCAAATGGTATTTCTAGTTCTAGATCCTTGAGGAATCACCACACTGTCTTCCACAATAGTTGAACTAATTTACATTCCCACCTAGAGTGTAAAAGAATTCCTATTTCTCCACATTCTCTCCAGCATCTGTTGTTTCCTGATTTTTTAATGATCACCATTTTAACTGGCATGAGATGGTGATTTTGATTTGCATTTCTCTAATGACTAGTGATGGTTTTGATTTGCATCAAATCATTGTGGTTTAGATTTGCATTTCTCTAATGACAAGTGATGATGAGCTATTTTTCATATGTTTGTTGGCCGCATAAATGTCTTCTTTTGAGAAGTGTCTGTTCATAAGCTTCACTCACTTTTTGATGTTTTTTTTGTTTTATTTTTGTAAATTTGTTTAAGTATCATGTAAGATACTGGATATTAGCCCTTTGTTAGATTGCAAAAATTTTCTCCCATTCTGTAAGTTGCCTATTCACTCTGATGATAGTTTCTTTTGTTGTGCAGAAGCTCTGTAGTTTAATTAGATCCCATTTGTCAATTCTGGCTTTTGTGGCCATTGCTTTTGGTGTTTTAGTCATGAAGTCTTTGCTCATGCCTATGTCCTGAATGGTATTGCCTAGGTTTGCTTCTAGGGCTTTTATGGTTGTAGGTCTTACGTTTAAGTCTTTAATCCATCTTGAGTTAATTTTTTTTTTTTTTAGAAAAAGAGAGAAAAGGAGAAAGAAAGAAACAGCAAAAGAAAGGAAAAAAAGAATGAAAGAGAGAAAGAAAGAGGAAGAGAAAGAGGGAGAGAATGGGATTCTTGTTTTATTGCCCAGGCTAGAATGCAGTCTAAAAATGGGTATTAAAAACCTCTTTTATGCCAATAATTGTGCTTAACAATGGAGACAGGAAGGAATAGGAGATGAAAATAACAAGCAGCCAACCAATATTTTACTTAAACCTGTGATATGCTATGCAATTGTTGAAGAGTGATTTACTTCCAATTATGTGGTCACTTTTAAAATAGGTATAATGTGATACTGAGAAAAATGTATGTTTTGTGGATTTGGGGAGGAGAGTTCTGTAAATATTTGTTAAGTCTAGTTGTTCCAGGTCTGAGTTCAAGTCCTGGATATCCTTGTTAATTTTCTATCTCGTTGATCTGTCTAATACTGACAGTGTAATG